>CP025653.1:0-13914 GCA_003576665.1 Ipomoea trifida | reverse complement strand
AACAGAGGCCAAATAACATGGAAATCCAAACCAACAAAGCTCATATACATCAAATAGACAAAGGATTAGGACACGAGTCCATGAATCCACAACACAATCAATAATAGGCTAATAATCAAGGAATTTCAAGATTTCCAATCACCAAATAATATCATATAGAGCAAGAGTGTAAAAATAGATTTTGATGGACATAGTGGTTACCTTTGAAGCGTACTTAATCCAAAAGCACAATAATCCAAAGCATCATCAATCCTAAGCTCGGTTCATAACCGTGAACCTGAAGAATAATATAATCTAATACCGTCACTAACTTACTAACAACAATACTAATATTGATATTCCTAATCGGCCCAATATAACCTATAATCCTATAATCTATGCTCGAGGCTAATATAACATGGTCATGTGAATTATACTTAATCTAATTACTAACCAATACTAAAACAAGGGTATGACCAATAGTACTAACCCATAGTTAAGATATAGTATTATAACGAATTACTGAACTATAACTTATTAATGTGAACTAATAATTACTAATACATTCTAAACTATAGTACCCTAAAGGCTCAAAAACAACATTTACCTTACTGTTAGCCCTCAGACTCGAACCCGCGCCAACCAGCTCATACGCCACGCACCACACCACTAGACCGCAGTGCCTCATTATGATCAGTTCACGGCCACTGACTTTTAACCTTCGTTGCTCTGCCGGTCATCACGAACGGAGGAGAAGCTGCCGCCCAGAAGCCCCGTTACCACCTTGCGGAGAGGCAGCCACCGCTACTCGTGCTCCGCCGACGCACTCCGCCACAGCCTAACGGAAGAGGAAAGGCCGCCGCACCATCCGCAAGCTCCACCGCCGAACAGGGGAAGGTCGCGCATTGCCGGTGGAGGTCTCGCACTACCCGCTGGATGGCTACACCCCGCCGTGCATGCTGCCGTAGCTGCTTCTCGGCTAGGAAAGGAGAGCGACGCCGGAAGCAGGGAAGGCTCACCGATTAACTCCGCATGCCGCCGTCGACAAGGAAGAGGGCGGTAGGGTCTCGCCGGTGTGGTCGCCCATCTCTTGCGCAAGGAGCTCCGTCGAGAGAGAGGCGACGTGAGAGCTAGCCGGCAGTGTTGTTGCTGCTGCCGGAGACTTGTCGTTGCCGTCTCCCACTAGCCGTGAGGCGTCCTCCGTCGTCCACCACCGTGACCTCGTCAGACTGCCGCCTTGCGTCGCCGAGACCACCGCAGAGTCGCTCACCGAACTCTGCTCGCCGAAGAGGGAGAACGGAGGGGAACGTCGTTGCTGACCATCGGAGAAATGGAGGATGCCATCGACGTTGTTATCTCCCTCAACCATCGCCGGTTGCTGCTCGCTGACTGCCACACTACGCCTGAGCTCGCCGGAATCCTCGTTGTTGTTGTTCGTCGGTTGGCATCGAGAGAGACGAGAGTCAAGAGGCAGGGGTGAAATGTAACAACATTCTCGGCTGCCAACATTAGGTTTCCTTTTTGGGAAGCTTCTAATTTGGGCTAAGCCATTTTAGGAAGGGCTTCTAGTTTGGGCTAAACATTTGGATCATTTGAGTTGAGTTTGGGGGTTCAAGACCAAGTATGGTCCAAATGAAGCTCCATTTCCATAACTTATGGGCTTAGAGTAGTTGGGTCAAGACCATAGCTTATAATACATATATTTATATAATCATAACTATGGGCTTATGATATAACCCTTAAGAAATATAAATTATATGGGCTCAAGAATAATCTTAATTTATAACTTAAAATACAATTCATAATGATGGGCTATGGTATTTTGGTGTCACCATATTAATAACTTATATAGAAATATATATATATATATATATATATATATATATATATATATATATATATATATATATATATATATATATATATAATCCCAAGCCCATAGGTAATAATGTTACTTATAATTATTTAAGTAATTATTTAATAAGAAAATGGCCCCTTATAATATTCAAAAGAGTAGTAGGAAGTTTTCGGGGTGTTACACTCTACCCCCCTTAAAAGGAGCTTCTTCCCCGAAGCTCAGAAAAACGTTTTGGGGACAGAGAGTTGGAAACTAGTACGGTAGTACATATAGAGAAAAGAATATATAGTATACGCCCGGTTTTGAAAATTTGACCCAACGGGAAGAGAAAAAGGAGAGGTTTAAGGTGTACGGTTCAAGAACGACGTCGGTTAAGAATAGAATCAAAGGTTATCAAGGTTACAGCTTAGGAGATATGATTGCCACCTTGCACAAGATATTCTCAGGAAGCAAACAAGAACAACGTTCGAGAGGATGAGAATGGCTTTTCAATAAAAGGAAATGCCACGTTTTCTAAGGGAAAGAGAAGAACTCGGCTTTGAAAGAAATGAGAACGAGGTTCGCTGTGGTCAGAAGAATTTCTCAATTTAAGGGAGTATCAAGTTCTTTGAACAAAAGAGAATGAACGAAAAGAACTTGGCTTCGAGAACAGACAAGCACGAGATTGAAAATACGGAGGAGTTTCTCAACGGTAGGATATTCAACTTACTCAAGGAAAGGAAGGAATCAGGTTCCAAGAGAAGTTAAGAGCAAGGTCTTAGAGAGGCAGAAATGATTTCTCGAGGGTAGGGTATTCAATTTCCCAAAGAAAAGAGAGGAGTTTATTCCCCAACGAAGGTGAGAAGGAGATTTAGAATGGATAGAAAGGGATGCCTTAATAAAAGAGTGTGCAATCCCCAAGGGAATGAAAGAGATTCGGCTCCAAGAGTCGGTAGTAATGAGATTTAGAAAGATGGAAAGGATTCTTTAATGATAGGGTATGCACTTTTCCAAGAAGGAAAGACAAATCTAGTTTCAAGTCAAGATGAGATAGGGATTTGGAACAGGTAGAAGGGAGGTTTCAACAAGAAGGCATTCAGGGTTTCAAGAAACAAGGAGAATTTAGTTTCCAAGATTAGATAGGAATGCTAATTAGAATAAAGAGAAGGGATTTCCTAATGGAAGGGTAATTGGGGTTGCAAGGAACTAAGAGAAATTCGGCTTTAAGAAGGTCAAGGAGTCTCTCAACTCTAAACGATTTCTTCGGGTTGACGATTCGATTACGACACTCTAACTGATTGGCGGATCTTGACTTTGCTTCTTACGCAACACGAATATAGAATTCGGATAGCCCTACTATATAAGCTACAACGTGTACATCCTTATCACTCCTACAAAGGCTGAAGGCGATGAGTCGCTGTTGACCGATTGGTGCAGAACGAGAGGTCCTCGGGGAAGTTCATGAAAAGGTAGGATCAACTAGAAAGGTGTCGCTTGATCTGGAAGGGAGATTCGATCATGGTTACTAGTGGTCTTTAGAAGCTGAGTTTTAATTCCTTGAAGCTCTTGCATAAGAAACCACGTTCAAGGTGCACCCAAAAGGTTACACGAGGCCCACTTCACGGAGCCATACACCACTTGCTTTCGGCGTTTCTTCTTATCTTCGGGGATCTTAAGCGTCCAAGTTTTCCTTTCCACTTGACTTAATCTTCTTTGCTTTGGAGGTTGCAACTTCCAACTTGTTCCTTTGCAGCCGCTTCAGGGGTAGGAAGGACTACCTTAAGGTCTGCAAATCACGACCTCGGATTATATTCTTCATGTAACGTTAACTCCGAGTTTAGCTCGCACGAGACTCTTCATTGCTGATCCGGAAGCTTCTACTTGGCGTGCTTTAACTCTTTCATTGACGCGCCAGCACCCACTATTGCCGTTCCCTCAAGGCCGAGGGTCTTCGAGTCTTCAGTCTTCGAGCTCCTACTACTTTCTTCATCTTGTGTCGAACCTCAGCTGCACGAACCCGTTCTTCAGGTCTTGAGGTGAACGAAGATCTTGCAGACGAGGCTTCACGCGCGAAGACGCCATTCCCGAAGAACGTAGATTGCTGCCGTTGACTTCAAGCAGTGAGTAGATTGGTCTTCTTCAACGATCCGCCGATCTACTGATTGCTCTAACGTATGCGGTGCTATCCAACGTCTCGTACCAACTAACTACTCATTCCTAATCTAAAGCAGGCTCCTAAGCAAAACTAAAACGAAGCAACTTAACCAAAAGCGATTAAGACTTACCGGGTAGACGAGCCGCAAGCTGCAAACAACAAGGTTAACAAAGCACGAGCAATATAAACAAACAAGGCGTATCCTCACCGCGTGTCCTAGAATTCACACATCCTAGGATTCTTATCACCTTAATTTCTACTGATCAAGTCCTAGAGTCTCAAAAGTCCAACCCTAGGATCTCTACTCAGATCTCAACACAGGCTCTGATACCAACTGTGACACCCCCAACCTCACACAGGCTGAGATAGATAAAATCTCAACACAACAGCTGCCTAACTCAACCAAACAGAACATAGCGGAAGCGAATTTAAAACCTAAGGGGCGTCATGCCACATCTAGGTAAGATAACACAGCCTAGATGCACAGGCTAACCATAAAAGCTGAACTGTATAAACGATAATGCTCAATTATGTTTAACAACATCCAAACACTAGTCAAGAATATAAAGTCTCAAATGGCTCACAAGCCAAAGCATAAATCTAAAAACATAACCACTATCTAAGCCTCCTCATACGGGTGTATCTCTATCGCGCTCACGCAAGGACTTTAAGGCAACCTGGAAAACACACAAAGAACCATTAGCAAAAGACTGCTAAGTAACCACCATTCACACCCGCAAGGAAGTATAGATATACATATAAGTTGTAAATAGGTTTACACACCCATATAGAATATAAACACCAACAAACTGTTCAATAGTTCAAACGGATACTCAACAATGATAAACTGAACGAATCATAAACCAAGACTCATCCAAACAAAGCCAATATCCAATAACGAGAGTATAAGACTACGAATCCATAAACAAGATACCAACTGAACACAATCATAAGGAAACCAACCAACCATGACCAAGAATCATAAGATATCAATCGAATATACACAAGGAACTCACGAACACATAACCAAGATAGAACTCCCAACAATAACCTCCAAGACTCATACCAATCACTATACCAACCCAACCACAATCAGAAGCCAAAACCCAGAAATCTGGTACGCAAGGGTAAAACCCAATCACAGGGACCGAAGTCCAATCACAGGGGTGAATCGACCCAATCACGGGGGTAATGAACCCAATCACGGGGTAATGAACCCAATCACAGGGACCGTAGTCCAATCACAGGGGCATAAGTCCAATCACAGGGGTCATCGACCCAATCACGGGGGTAATGAACCCAATCACAGGGGTAATGAACCCGAATACAAACAATAGTAGCACAGATAGTTCACCCAACAAGCACCCAGAGATACTCAAAGATCCACTACCACATACTCATACTCAACTCAGCCCAAGAACCATCACTCAGAGTGTTCATCTCAGATATGAACACCAACCAACTTCCAAATAATATAGACTCATACAAAGGACTAAGAGGTATGAATAAATACTCAGAATCAAGGTAACATAACCAATAGAATGCTCCAATAAACTCAAGAACAAAGGAGGAACAAACAACGGATCACTCACCTCCACCAACCACTACCCTATTACTCTTACAGAAGACCCCATCGGTTACATTTTCCCACTAGAGTGCCCCGCAAGAGTAATTTCCCACACACAGAATCAGACTCAGCTCAGAATACAAAGAGATACTCCAGAATACAAGGATCATATCACAATACACCAATATTCATCTAACAGAGGCCAAATAACATGGAAATCCAAACCAACAAAGCTCATATACATCAAATAGACAAAGGATTAGGACACGAGTCCATGAATCCACAACACTACAATCAATAATAGGCTAATAATCAAGGAATTTCAGGATTTCCAATCACCAAATAATATCATATAGAGTGAGAGTGTAAAAATAGATTTTGATGGACATAGTGGTTACCTTTGAAGCGTACTTAATCCAAAAGCACAATAATCCAAAGCAACATCAATCCTAAGCTCGGTTCATAACCATGAACCTGAAGAATAATATAATCTAATACCGTCACTAACTTACTAACAACAATACTAATATTGATATTCCTAATCGGCCCAATATAACCTATAATCCTATAAACTAACCCATAGTTAAGATATAGTATTATAACAAATTACTGAACTATAACTTATTAATGTGAACTAATAATTACTAATACATTCTAAACTATGGTACCCTAAAGGCTCAAAAACAACATTTACCTTACTGTTAGCCCTCAGACTCGAACCCGCACCAACCAGCTCATACGCCACGCACCACACCACTAGACCGCAGTGCCTCATTGTGATTAGTTCGCGGCCACTGACTTTTAACCTTCGTTGCTCTGCCGGTCATCATGAACGGAGGAGAAGCTGCCGCCCAGAAGCCCCGTTACCACCTTGCGGAGAGGCAGCCACCGCTACTCGTGCTCCGCCGACGCACTCCGCCACAGCCTAACGGAAGAGGAAAGGCCGCCACACCATCCGCAAGCTCCACCGCCGAACAGGGGAAGGTCGCGCATTGCCGGTGGAGGTCTCGCACTACCCGCTGGATGGCTACACCCCGCCGTGCATGCTGCCGTAGCTGCTTCTCGGCTAGAAAAGGAGAGCGACGCCGGAAGCAGGGAAGGCTCACCGATTAACTCCGCATGCCGCCGTCGACAAGGAAGAGGGAGGTAGGGTCTCGCCGGTGTGGTCGCACATCTCTTGCGCAAGGAGCTCCGTCGAGAGAGAGGCGACGTGAGAGCTAGCCGGCGGTGTTGTTGTTGCTGCCGGAGACTTGTCGTTGCCGTCTCCCGCTAGCCGTGAGGCGTCCTCCGTCGTCCACCACCGTGACCTCGTCAGACTGCCGCCTTGCGTCGCCGAGACCACCGCAGAGTCGCTCACTGAACTCTGCTCGCCGAAGAGGGAGAACGGAGGGGAACGTCGTTGCTAACCATCGGAGAAATGGAGGATGCCATCGACGTTGTTATCTCCCTCAGCCGTCGCCGGTTGCTGCTCGCTGACTGCCACACTACGCCTGAGCTCGCCGGAATCCTCGTTGTTGTTGTTCGTCGGTTGGCATCGAGAGAGACGAGAGTCAAGAGGCAGGGGTGAAATGTAACAACATTCTCGGCTGCCAACATTAGGTTTCCTTTTTGGGAAGCTTCTAATTTGGGCTAAGCCATTTTAGGAAGGGCTTCTAGTTTGGGCTAAACATTTGGATCATTTGAGTTGGGTTTGGGGGTTCAAGACCAAGTATGGTCCAAATGAAGCTCCATTTCCATAACTTATGGGCTTAGAGTAGTTGGGTCAAGACCATAGCTTATAATACATATATTTATATAATCATAACTATGGGCTTATGATATAACCCTTAAGAAATATAAATTATATGGGCTCAAGAATAATCTTAATTTATAACTTAAAATACAATTCATAATGATGGGCTATGGTATTTTGGTGTCACCATATTAATAACTTATATAGAAATATATATATATATATATATATATATATATATAATCCCAAGCCCATAGGTAATAATGTTACTTATAATTATTTAAGTAATTATTTAATAAGAAAATAACCCCTTATAATATTCAAAAGAGTAGTAGGAAGTTTTCGGGGTGTTACACCCGCTGTCGACTGCTTACGCATGGTAGCTCGACTAGTCAGCCCCTGATGACTGACACACCAAACCTCATTTCTCCTTGACCTAAAAATGCTAATAATTTGCCGGCTTCGTGAGGGAGGGCGACTGGTCTGCTCCTAACAATAACTCTGACACCATCCTTTTCTTCTAAGGCCTGAAAAGGCCAGTTGTTAGCCGACTTCGCAACGAAGCGTAACTAGTCAGCTCCTGACTGAAAAACCAAACCCCTTTCTCCTTGACCTGAAAAGGCCAGTAATCGCCTTGGCTTGCACACGAATGTTAACTAATAGATATGTTTTATTATTTGAACTAAATAATACACCAACTATGGCAGCTAAGTGCCTACATTGAATAATTAAATGATAAAAGGAACAGCGACTAAGTCGCACTATTGATAGAATTTCTTCAGGTGGTAAGCATTCCAAATTCTGTCCACCTGACTGCCTTCTATGTTCTCCAGTCAGTATGTGCCTGGAAAGACTATTTCTGAAATCTTGTATGACCCTTCCCATTTTATGGCTAACTTCCCCCCACCCCCTCAATGGGTCGACTGGCCTCCTAATCCCTCAGGACTAAATCGCCCACCTGAGGGTGCTTTACTCTGGCCCGCTTGTCTTGGTACTGCTTGTTGGTACTCGGCGATTCGAGCGTACGCGACGTCCCGTCTTTCTTCCAAAAAATTCTTTTCAATCTGGAGACTTTCTTCGTTACCATCATCGTTGTATAACATGATTCGCCGATTGGGTACCTGGACCTCAGTTGGGCCTTCACCTCAAAGCCAAATGCTAATACAAATGGGGTCTCGGCAATTGCTCAGCGATGAGTTGTTCGATAGGTCCATAGTACCTTTTCCAACTACTCGACCCAAGTACCACTAAACTCTTCCAACCATTTCCTCAGTTCATCTAGTAATGTACGATTCAAAATTTCAATCTGCCCATTCAATTGAGTATGATCGATCATACCCCTCAAGTCTAGATTAGTTTTCCACTTTCTAATCGAGACCCTATCATGTTGATCAACATCATCACATCAAGTCGCATCTCCCTAATCAATCAATTCAAGACCACATTGACCCAAAATCTAATATACATTCCTATCAATCTTCTAGAAATCTGCTCACACATATTAAGGAATGAAATGACAATGAATCTAACAATAAAATCACAATCATCATAAGCACAAGGGCAATAAAGCAATAAGATCAAAACACAATACAAAAATACAAGAAATGTAATGTAGGAAAACATAGCTATTAATGGAGAAATTCTTCAAAATCTTGAATCAAAAAGTGCAACATAATGTATAATCTTGCAATTTTATTGTGAATTGAACAAGTATCTAAAGCTAAAACTATTTGGAATTTGAAAAGGGAAAAAGATCTCTAAAGCTAAACTAAAGGAAAACCTAGAAAGAACAAAAAGCTCCTTTGAATTTTCTATCTCTCCCCTTTTATAGTTTCTAAATTTTCATGTGCTACGAGGCTCGTTACATGCATAAATCACCTCATAACGGCAACTCCAGGATTCTGATGATGGCTGCAATGTGACTTATTACGAGCTTAATATTGCTCGTTGTAGCAGAATCAGGATTTCGATGATCTCCGCTACGAAGCCTCCTACGCGCGTAAGTTCATTCATCATAGCAAATTTTCCTTTACGATACTTCTTTCTACTAGCCAAGCTACGATCATTATAACGCTCATAATAGCATAATTGGATTTCTAATCATGAGTGCTACGGAGCTCGTAATAGTATACTTCAAGTTTCCTTCCCATTTTAGCTTCTTTTTTGTCTAATTCACCCTTGTTTTAGCCCAATTTACCTACAAAATATTTAAAAAAAAAAAAAGAAAACACACACACACACATCAAATATGATCCTTCAACACATTTCATCACAATTCAAGGCATTTTGAACACAATAAGCACATGCCTAATCCCACATTTGCCGCAAAAAATACCTTAAAAAGTAGTGAAATTTGGCACTCATCTGCAACATGATTCTCAACCAACATCAAGAGATTAAAGACAAGAAGGGTTTTATATACAGTAAGAGATCAAGCAGCAAGACTTCTTATGAACTAAGCAATAGAGGACGTTAAGTAGTTGATGCTCTCGACCAACATTCTCTCCTTATTTCTTATTACTTTTGGATTGTTAGCATATTATCCAAGGTGGATATATGCACTTTTAGGAAAGGTACTTGACAAACGCAAAAAATATGAATTTCATGGACAAGTTGTAAGCAATCATTAGATGTCATCCTTACATGTCAAGTATGAGCACATTATTAATTTAATGACAAGTGGGTAATTCAAAAATTTGTTTACCGTCAAACAAATAGATTTGAAGATTCAACAATAAATAGAATGAATGCAAGAAGAAGAAGGAAAAGAATAATATATATATATATATATATATATATATATATATATATATATATATATATATATATATATATATAAAAATTGATATCAAACAGTCAAACACAAAAAAACTCACATTCATCAAGTTCAGAAGAAACTCAAAGCTCAACATTCATCCAGTTTTCTAGTCTCTTAATTAGTTGGAGATCAATTCAACCTATGTGTTGAAGTTATTATTTTCTACCAATGGTGGATAGAGGAAGAATAACAGGGGTTGTCCGGTGAAAACTTAACTGTTCAAATCAGTGTGGACTTTGTGATCAAAGCACGTGATTTGTTGGATTCATTGTAATTGTAGAGTGTGATAAAATTATAGTGAATTTCTTCCGGACGATAGGAGAAGAGTAGAGTAGAAGGATTACATTGCATCACCTTCGAACCATTATAAATTTCTTGTGTTCTTTACATTCTTAGTGCTTACTTCTAACGTACTTCATCTCTCCTTAAAAGATTATTTCTTGAAAAATTGATTATTCTGCTGTGCAATTTTGATTTGAAAAATCTCTTTTGATTATATAGTTAAGTTGTCAACATTACCTTATAAAAAGTCTTAAAAATTTTAACTTAATCTCAAAAGTGTTTTTGCATAAAATTATGTTAATCTTCAAAAAGGTCTATTAACCCCCTCACTCGGCCTCTCTCTCCCTCTAGACTATTACCATATTCAGTTGGGAACATCAATTATTATTATTATTATTATTATTATTATTATTATTATTATTATTATTATTATTATTATTATTATTATTATTATTCATAATGTTTTTATTACACATACATTTAAATTGATTTTCATCAAATGTTTGTTCAAATAGCTAGCTAGTGGTACTCATAAAGAAAATGACATTTTTAGTCTTTCTTTTTTTTTTTTTTGAAAAGACATTTTTAGTCTTTCAGTTATGACCAAATTGTAGATTTAGTCTTTCATGTTTTTAAAATAAAGATTTAGTGTGTCAATTGCTGGCAAAATGACTAATTTGGTTCATCGTAATTTATTTCTATCATCAATATGTCAATTAATAAAGTGGCTGATTTTTTTTTTTGAGTACTAAAGTGGTTGATTTAATATCTAAAAGACTAAATATGTATCACAAATAATTAAAGGACTAAATCTATATACTTTTCTCATAACTGCGAGACTAAAACTATCATTTTTCCTCACTTATATAATAATCTGTGAAAGTGGGAAGAATTATTAAAAGATGAAATTATTTTTATGTTAGAACTTATTTTTTGAGATGCTATTATTCTTCCAATTTCTGCAATGCCAAAGCATGCATGTATACATCGTTAGTTCTTTTGCTGCTGCTGCTACGACACATATGACGAAATTGATTTTCATCAAAGGTATTATTACTACTACTACTCATATGACTAAATTGATTTTCATCAAAGGTTTAATTATCCAAATAGTAGAAGTTATATAATAATTTGTGAAAGTGGGGCAGGGCCGGTTTTTTTTATTTGCGGGGCCCTGTGCTAGTAACTAAATGAGGCCCTATCAAACTATAAATAAGCTGCGAATTGAAGAAAAATTGCAAAGAGAAAAATGCAAAAAAATAATAATTTTGGACCAATATTGTTAGAAATATAGCGAAATAATGCGGAAGCGAATAATCGAAAATTGAGAATTATAGAAGTTAAATAATAGGAAAAATATATAAATGACTAATGAACTACCAAAATGGAAATATGGAAATATATATATATATATTGACTTCTCAAATTGAGAAATACAAATGAATAATAATATATATATTGTACGCGTGAGGGGACAAAAGAAGGAAGAATTAATTGATGCAATTACAATGCAAAATCAAAGTGCTATTTATACACTAAAAGGAGAGAATATTGCGGCAATTGCAAGAAGCTCCATGAAGCTCGGCGGAGACGAGGCCAGACATTGCTCAGGATATGCATGCCTTTCTCACTCATATGCCCTAGACGCATATGTCATAGTTGAGTGAGATCAGCATCAGACACCGATGAGGATACCGCAACTGAACATGTCACAGTACTGCCATGCAACACGTACAAGCTTCCAGAACGAGAAGCTTTCATAAGAACAAGAGAGCCTTTAATAACTTTCAGAACTCCACCTTCAGCTGTGTACTTGCACCCCAGAGATTCCAAGGTGCCCAACGAAATCAGATTGCGTTTCAAATCAGGAATATACCGAACATTGGTAAGAGTCCTGATAACAATATCATGAGTTTTGATATGAACACTTCCAATTCCACTAACCTTGCATTGGACATCATTACCCATCAACACAACTCCACCATCAACTGGTTCTAGAGAGATGAACCAGTCTGTGTGTGGACACATGTGGAATGTACAACTAGAGTCCAGAATCCACTCAGTGTCGCTCCGTTTGTCACCGGAGCTAACAGATAACATAACATCGCCTTCTGAATCACTCTCAACAACACTAGCTTCAGCAGACTTCTTCTCTCTCTCTTGCTTGTTCTTCAGTTTGAAGCATTCAGTCACATCATGACCATGCTTCTTGCAGTACTTACAGGATTTGTTGGACTTACGTCCTTTGGACTTAGATCTAGATTTTTTATTGCTACTCTCCGTTTCAACTGAACGACCCCTAACAGTCAAGCTTTCACCTTTGTCCCCAAACTTAGTTTCTAAGTCAGATTTTTCTTTGGACAATAGGTTCGACTTAACACTGTCGAAAGTTAGGACTCCAAGAGAATTACCATACAGCATAATTTCTTTGAAATGCTTGTATGATTCAGGGAGAGAAACAAGCAATAAGATAGCACGATCCTCATCGTCAATTATGACATCAATATTTTCCAAGTCCAATAAAATAGAATTGAATTCATCCAAATGAGACTGAATTGAAGTACCTTCCGTCATACGGATTGTGTACAGCCGCTCCTTCAGGCGCAGCTTGTTCGCCAGAGATTTGTCCATGTAGAGCGAATCCAGCTCGTCCCATAAATCTAACGCAGTCGTCTCACCTATCACCTCACGTAGAACCGATTTAGACAGGCACAATTTAATGGTTGAGTGTGCCTTGTCGTCCAAATCTTCCCAAGCTTCATCTGTCATTGTAGCTGGTTTCTTCTTCTTCCCAACTAGCGCTTTCTTCAAACCGTTCTGGGTTAGAACGGCTTCCATCTGAACCTTCCAGATAGAAAAGCTAATTTTCCCGTCGAACTTCTCGATATCGAACTTGGTAACAGTCGACATCTTTGAAAATAATTCTCAATTAAACCGCTCTGATACCACTTGTTAGGAATATAGCGGAATAATGCGGAAGCGAATAATCAAAAATTGAGAATTATAGAAGTTAAATAATAGGAAAAATATATAAATGACTAATGAACAACCAAAATGGGAATATGGAAATATATATATATATTGACTTCTCAAATTGAGAAATACAAATGAATAATAATATATATATTGTACGCGTGAGGGGACAAAAAAGGAAGAATTAATTGATGTAAGTAGAGCTGTCAAAACGGGTCAGCCGGCCCATACGGGCTGGCCCGTCTCGGGTTGGCCGGAAAACGGGCCGGGACGGGCCGGCCCGTTTTCCCACGGGTTGGGATTTGGCCAACCCAACCCGTGTAGGCCGGGCTGACGGGCTAAACGGGCCAGCCCGTTAATTTTTTTTATTTTTTATTTTTTTAATGTTTTTTAATGAATATTATTAAAATTGTTTTACTTTGTATAAGTTGGGAATTGAACCCTTCACTTCTTCTGAGTTAAGAACTAAGACTGTTGGTCCCAAGGGGATGGGGTACAAGTCTAGAGGGGGGGGTGAATAGACTTGTATAAGATTTTGCAAATCTTTTCGACCTCTCGTGTGCACTGAACT
>CP025652.1:23295618-23332657 GCA_003576665.1 Ipomoea trifida | reverse complement strand
TCAAGGACAATAAAGTTGGTTGCTTTTACAGATCCAAGAGCAACCCAGAACTCAACAATAACGCAATTTGTTTGGGTTCCTCCCATGGCGGTTTATCTTTCGCAAACCCTCAAGCGTTGATGAAGAATTTTGGCAATCTAGGTAACCAGCGACATAAAAGCAGCCTAGTAGGAGCCTCAAACACTGCAGCTTCTGCAACAACTTATCCTAAACCCTTCTGCGAATGGCTAGCTGGAATTATCGACGGCAATGGAAGTCTTCAAGTTAACAACAAAGAGCATACTTCTCTTGAAATTACTATTGGACTTGAAGATATAGCACTACTAAGATATGTCCAACATATGCTTGGTGGAAGTATTAAAATGAGGTCAGGTGCTAAATCTTATCGTTATCGACTCCGTAATCAACTTAGTATGATTAAGCTCATGAATTGTATTAATGGCCACATTAGGCATTCACCAAGACTAATTCAACTGCATCGTGTTTTTCAAGTACATGATATTCCAGTAGTTCTACCTGTTACACTGGATTCCAAATCGAACTGGTTTGCAGGATTCTTTGATGCTAATGGTGCCATTGGTATGGATATGAAGCAGCAAATACCTCAACTAAGTATTCGAGTAACCAGTAAACATATGCAAGATGTGGAGTCTTATAAGGTTGTATTTGGTGGAAATGTCTACTTTGATAGTGGGCGAAATGGTTACTACGAATGGTCTGTACAGAGTCCAAAAGATGTTGCCACGATCGTGGGTTACTTTAGATCAACTACTTGGAGAAGTAGGAAATCCCGGCGGTTTTTCCTTGTTGATGAATATTACAGGCTTTATGATCTCAAAGCATTTGAGCCTTCCAGTATGAACCATAAAGCGTGGCTAGCTTTCTTAGACAAATGGAATAACTTGGGGGTGTAGTCCACCTTTCTTCTATTCAACCATTTATATTTACTTAACTTTGTTCTAGAACCAATACTTCGACACTGGATAGGGTTATTGGAAGGGTTAAGGATGGTGATTGGTGTACACTTATGTATTTGGGGATTTGCATTTTTCATATACTAGTGTGCTTTTGGACTTGGTGGCATGTTGAGTGCAGAGGCTGTGATTGATATTGGTGATGGTGTAGTGTTTTAGGGTTTAAATGAATGGGATTATTTTGTCAACCGAGAAGTTTAGTGGGGGTGTTGAGGAGTAATTCTGTGTATTTTAGTGAGGCTCTTTCATGGATAGATGCAAGGATGGAGCTTGGAGCATATGCAGGTTGCTTTAAATATTTCAGGTAAACTGTTAATATCACATTATCGCCTAAATGTAATATATTCTGTGAAAGATCATTGCTGACCTACTGCTTTATATAAATGAGTGAGAATGAAAGAGGGGAATTAAATGAGCTGTCCAAAGTTGGTCAGATTGAGGAATCATGCATAGATAAGAGGATTGGATGCCATAAATAACCCTTTTCTAAAGTGGCTGAAACAAGAAAGTTTTCATTGTATTAGCAGGACTTATATCCACTGCAGAGGAAAGTTAATCTGAAATAGAGTTTGGATTTTTATTGCATCTTAAATTTATTTATTCATAAATGTAATAAAGATTGATTGCGCCTCCTAATTTTACTGTTTCATGGATTGATTCATCAAGCCTGAGCTTTTGTTTCTCTATATATTTTGAATTGAAGAACTAATGTTGTATGATGTTCCATTCACAGCCTGTGGTACTGTTCTGTCCTTGTTTATGGAGTGATTTTTTAAGTTTTATTATTTGTCATGATATTCCATCAAAAACTTCATTTTTTTGGTGAGTTCTATTGTTCTAATAATACTTGGATCTTAATTGGCATATATAAATTCCTTATGTTTCAACTACATCTTGGACCCCTCTATATTTAGCCTAGGACACTTTTGATGCTTTGAAGCTTATCCAAATTCTGGAAACAAAAAATTGTGAGCACAAAGATCTATCATATATATGGTACCTGTAATGATCTATAGTTACAACTAACTAGATGCTTATGATGATTGATATTTGAAGAATATTGACTAATTTTCTCTAGCTTTACAGACTGTACAAGATTTGCCAATTGCCATTGTATCTTTAATACTGTAAAAGACTTGTGAGGATCATGAAGAGGAAAATATCATCGAGTAATTATGGGATTTCTATCAAAAGAGTAAGGTATTCCTCTGTGATTGTCTCTCATGTGGTGAAACCTGCCACCGAGGTTTTTGGAGCTTTGTTCATTTAAGATGTTAATATGACACTAGGAGTAAATGGAGTTGCTCTTCTCACTAACCTATGCTTGGTCTAGAACAAGTAGCTTTTACCTTCCTCAAGTTTTATTTTTATATGTTGGTATCGAACTCTACTATGGCTCATATGAATATTCGATTGAAAGTTATGAAATAGCTGATAACTATGTCACTATTTCACATATACCTCAGGATGGTTTGAACTTTGAAGAGGCTATACAATCTTCTGCATAAAAGACATGGCATGCCACAAGGGTAATTCCTTTATTTCTGTACTTGAGTGATATATTCTGGTTGAGTTCATATATGTGGCTATGACAGAGGCAGTGACAATTTAATATCAAACAAATTTATGCAGTAAAAAATGTTGCAATGATTTTAAAAAATTCAAGAATATTACCAACATTAGGAATAGTCGGGATATAGACTGGTGCACTTTCACTGAACAGTAAATTTATCAGAAGACAGCACTTTTATGGCGTCATTGTAACTCGCCACCTTAACTGGTCACCGAATTTTCATATAATGATCAATTCATGTTAGACTTTCTGCTTTAAAAATAATTTAACGGCTTCAATTTTTAATACTCCGTAGTTAATAATAACAAATAGTTTCTTATCAAACACTAATTCCATTGGAGTCCACTGCTAGTTTATATGAAAGACATTGAAAGGCTGTTGGGCGATGATTTTTGGAAGGAAAATACTATTCCTACTCCCAAATTCTACTCTCTCCCACAAAATTTTGTTGTTGACATTTTCATTGGGACCCACAGGATGAAAATAACTAATCATCGGGGAGTAAAAGTGGGAGAGTACATGTAGTAGAACTCTTTTTGGAAACCCATGTTCTTTTTGCTTGCTTACTTGCCTGCCTACCATCAACTAATGTCCATGTTAATGCTACAGAGACTATAAGCCAACGCAGATGAACGATTTTTGGCCCCTCATTTACGAAATACATGTTAGAGTTCAGAGTTGTGGCCCCACAACAGTGACAGCAGATCAGATACTGTGGATTGTGTTTATACATGTGTTTTTGCCAGAGCATTTGCAACTACGATCTACTGCTTATAAAAATGATGGCCAGAACCCAGAAGGAATGGAAGAAGCAGTGAGCCAGTGAAGAGAGAAAAATGAGCAGCAAAGCTCAGCATGTTGTAGTGATCTCGGTGCCAGTACAAGGCCACATCAACCCGATGCTTCAGTTCTCCAAACGTTTGGCATCTAAGGGTGTGAGAGTCACCATACTGGCGCCAGCTTACCTTACCACTTCCTTGCAGACTATGTACGGTGGTTTAATTCAAATTGAGTGCATTTCTGAGGATGATAAGCCACCCCATGGGATTGACGAACTCCTGGAATGGTTTGAAACCATAGTTTTCCGGAGTTTCAGGAATCTCGTTGACAAAATGGAGGGCTCTGGCTGCCCACTGAAGGTTGTTGTGTACGATGCTGTCTTGCCATGGGCACAAGACTTGGCTCAAAACCATGGCCTTAAAGGCGCTGCATTTTTCACTCAATCTTGTGCTGTCTGTGGAATGTACTACCTTATGTACAGTGGAAAGCTGAAAGTTTCTACAACCGAGAATTCCTCCGTTTCATTGCCATCAATAATGCCGGTGATGGGACTACAAGACTTGCCTTCTTTTTTCATAGATACTCAGTCCTATCCATCTCTTTCCAAAATTAGCATCAACCAGAGTATGAATTTTCAGAAAGCTGAGTGGCTGCTCTTCAATAGCTTTGATAATTTGGAAAAGGAGGTAATTTTCATAACTACTCCCTCTGTCCTTCCCCATATGCCCCATTTTAGAGGTTTGGTGTTGTTAGACTATTTACAATTTAATTTTTGTATTATTTAATTTAATATGAATCAAAATGATTTAAACATTTAGAAATATATTAACATTTCTATTAAACATAAAATGTGAAATTATAAGAATATATTATAAAATAAATGAAAAAAAAAGAAAGAAAAGTTAGTTTTGCCATTTAAATGGACAACATAAGGTGTACTATGCCAAGAACCCCAAATAATTTAGTCACATTAAATTTGAACCTTTAAATAAGAGGTTGTTGGGTCAACCACATTCTATTCAATGTAAAAAGACCACAAGGTTACAAGTTTGATTCCCAGCAGGAACGACTTATTGGCCTTCTTGGTTTGAGTCAGTCAGCTATGGATAACCTAGGCTGGTTGATCTCTTTTGGGTCCTTTGCCAGTTAGGGTCACAAGGCGGGTTACCTAGTGCACACCGTTGTGTAGTGGTTGTGGGTTTCCCTTGTCACCCAAAAATACTTGGATTTAAAAATAAAATGTAACAAATGTAAATGGTACCAAGAGATGATTAATGTGTGGTGGGAAATGTTTGTAGGTGGTGGAATGGATATCTCATGAAGCTGCAATAAAGACAATAGGGCCAACTATCCCATCTATGTACTTGGACAAAGGATTGAAGGATGACAAAGACTACGGCATGAGTTTATTCAAGCCAAATAGTGAATCTTGCATCAAGTGGCTCGACTCTAGGGAAACTGGCTCGGTTGTTTATGTTTCATTTGGGAGCTTAGCCAGTCTTGGAGAGAAGCAGATGGAGGAACTAGCGTGGGGGTTGATGAGGAGCAACTGCTACTTCTTGTGGGTAGTGAGAACCTCGGAAGACAGCAAGGTACCAAAAGATTTTAAGTCCAAGGCATCGGAGAAAGGTCTAATCGTAAACTGGTGTCCACAACTAGACGTCTTGGCTCATCCAGCTACTGGCTGTTTCATGACTCATTGCGGATGGAATTCAACATTGGAAGCATTGAGCTTGGGAGTGCCGATGGTGGGGATGCCACAATGGTCGGACCAACCCACCAACGCAAAGTATATAATGGATGTTTGGCAAACAGGAATTCGAGTTAAAGGTGGTGAAGATGGAATTGTTACAAGAGAAGAAATAGAAGGGTGTATAAGAGAAGTCATGTTTGGAGAGAAAGGAAACATCCTTAAAAACAATGCTTTAAAATGGAGAGAATTGGCTAAGGAGGCAGTTGATGAAGGAGGTACCACTGACAAAAACATTGATGAATTCCTCTCCCAACTTATTAAATGAAATTGCTATAAATCTTAGCATTGAACTTATTATTAATTATGAGTGTAATAATATATTGCTTTGGGTCTTATGTACGTGTTCACTGTTATCTTGTAACCATTCATAATGTTAGAACTTAATTATGAGCATTGTGATAATGGCAAATGTAGAATTTCATTCCACCGGTTCAAAGGGTAGAATTTATAAAGTTACCATTATCCTGCAATATTGTTTCACTTTTAAAAGTGGACTCTACTTCTACATCATCAAATTTACAATTTTTTTTTACTATTTTCACTACATTTATGGAATTCTAATTTAGACCCAACTTCAAATCACATTAAAAAATTATTATATTTTTTAATAAATATTATTTTATCCTCACAATTATTCTTTTATATCAATATATATAAATTACTTTTAAATATTAAAACTAACAAAAATAAAAATCCAAAACATGTTAAATTATTTTTAAAATTTTTTAAATATTATCCGTATTAGATATATTACGTAAAACTTTTATCTAAAATAATTTGTGTTAACATAACAATTCAAATTTTAAAACTAAAACTCAATTAAACTTTACAAATTTTAAATAAATTAATAATTAAAATTTTAAAAAATTTATGTCATTATAATTTAGTTTCATAAATTATTATATTTTTCAATAAATAATATTTTCTTTTCACAATTATTCTTTTATATCAATATATAAAAACATTCCAGTATTAAAAATAACAAAAATAAAATTTCAATATAGATATAAAATTTTTTATAAATTAAACAAAAAAATAATTTACTTTGCGGGGAAATCATGTTAAACAAAAAATCATTGACTTTGTTGGGTACTACTACTACTACTACTATTATTATTATTATTATTATTATGTTAAATAAAACTATCCCTTATAAAATGGCGCAAAGTCGATAATTTAATAAATAATAATAAGGACATAATTATACAAAAAATATCCGGGCAAAAACCTATTACTTTTCTATAATCACGCGGGCAATTTTTAAAAAACGTGTGAGATCTAACTAAAGAAATGAAGGGACAAGAGGGCAAATTATACCGTGCACCACGGTGCACACAGCAATGTGCATCACATACGTACGTCGTTTTGAGCATTATAAATTAACCGTCCTTTTTTTTTTTTTTTTTTTTTTTTTTTTTTGTGGAAATCACGTTTCCTGATTCGGTCGGTCTGTGTATTTATGTTAATATTTTGTGTATTCTGGGTAATCGTTATGTGTATTCCAGGCAATCATTATGTGTATTCTAGACAATCGTTCTGTGTATTCATGTTAGTAACACATGTTGTGATGTGTTTGTGCATTCGAATGTTTAGGAGGATGAGTTCTGTGTATTTTGTGTCAATATTATATGTATTCATGTTATTAACACATGTTTTGATGTGCTTGTGCATTCGAATGTTAGGAGATTGAGTTCTGTGCATTTTGTGACAATATTCTTCTGTGTATTCTAGGTAATCGTTCTGTGTATTCCAAGCAATCATTATGTGTATTCTAGGCAACCGTTCTGTGTATTCATGTTAGTAACACATGTTGTGATGTGTTTGTGCATTTGAATGTTTAGGAGGATGAGTTCTGTGTATTTTGTGTCAATATTCTGTGAGTCATTCGCGTCCGCGTCCACTAACATCGAAACGACGCAGTTTTGGAATAGGGTGCACAATATAACGATTGGGACAAGAGCTACCCTGCATTATTTTATTTTCAGGACTATAAACTGTTAGTACTAAATAAACTGCTAGTAATAAATAATATATATATATATATATATATATATATATATATATATATATATATATTAGTACCATTTGTTGGCATATGTAAATTAGAAAATGTTTTCCTAAATTCCCTCAACAAACATGACATGAAGTTGTGTCTCGAAAACTAATATATTATTTTAATATATAACTTTCCGCGACACCCACATGTAGTGGATGTCAAGGAAACTAATATATTATTTTACTCCGTAATATATATACAACATTTCGTGTCATCTTACTATTCATTGGTCAAACCAAGTCTTTCTTCTTTGTTTATTTTCTTTATTATTTTTTACTTATTTTTAAATTTAATTTTTTGTATTTAATAGTACTTTTAGTGTAGTTTGTAAATATATAAATTTTGTATATTAATAATAAACTTAATATTATGAAAATTCGAATTAAAAATAATTTCAGCCAAGTCTCGTTAACCGAACCAGACACATAAAATGGGACGGAGGGAGTAATATTATTTTCGAAGGTGCTTATTTGGAAGGTGCTGCAAGGAAACTTCAAAACAAGAAAAGGTTGGTGTTTTAAAATACAAGTTGGTTACAATTTGTGCATACCTAGTTTTGTAATTTAATTTGTTGAACCTTGTAATTGTAAAATCTAACATGTTGATCTTGAGTGGAAAAGGTTTTGGGCTTGGCCCCGCAGATTAGGAGGTATTCTCCAACTGCATTATCAAATTCAGCTGTGTACTTATTTGTGTGCTTCTTTTATTACTTAATATTGTGATACATATCTGCATTACATAATTTCATAAACTAACGTGGAGAAAAGTGTAAATTAAATCATGAACTAGACATGGTGGACTATGGTTTAAAAAGGCATCATTTAATATTAAGTTGTTAAAGCGTTAATTAATAATCTTTCTTTTATACCATTAGAGTACATGTACATGAGTATATCTAATTTCATTCACATAATATTCATAAAAATAAGCATAATGTACATAAACACGTATTACATCATATCATATGTGCATTCATTGCTGCAATATAAGGTGAAGAGTACGTGCGAATAACCAACTACTGTATTAATCATGATGTCTTGAAAATATATCCTTTTTACCTAGCAAGCTAGGTCCACCTTGTCATGATATAATAATTATTGAGAGAAATGATTTTGGACCCCTCATCGTACCTGATACAGTACGTGCTAGCTAGCTTGTAATTGAGCATTATTATCTATTGTACGTACGTGCATAATAATAGGGAGTACGTGAAACACAGCATGTTAGAGCATCCTTATCAATGTGATTATTTCGCGATTTTTAGAAAATTTTGTAAGTGTGATTAAAAAAAATGAAATGGGAAGAAAAAAAATAAAACAAATATAATTTTTTTAAAAAATAATAATAAAGCATTGTGTCAGACACATCTGACATGCCTAGCGGGCGCGTGGGTGCGCAAAATGCGCACAGCAACCAATGTTAAAAAAAGAAATGTCAGCCATAGCATTCTCTCACCTCTTCTCTCTCATGCTTTGTTGATAATTTTGTGACAAAAAATCATGAAAAAATCATTGGTAGGATTACTCTTATTATAGTAATCCCTATACCAGTACGTATGGGCCGGGGCCACATCAACCCCATGCATGCTTCAATTCTCCGAACGTTTGGCATCAAAGGGTGTAAGGCTCACCATATTACCTTACATCTTCCTTGCACTTGCACACTAACTCTAAGGGAAATTGCACTGAAATGAGTATATTACTGGAGAGCTAGACAAATATAAGTAAATTTCTAAACATGGACAAAAAACAAACAAAAAAAAAAAAAAAAAAAAACAAAACCCATTTGTAACTTGAGTTTCTTTAATTTCTGAAATTTATTTATTTTTTTCGCATATACATACAAACGAATGCAATTAAGTATGACCTGCGTTTGTCAAAAAATATATACTAGACATGCAAGTTATACTTGCGTTTCTAGCTAGTTTGTAGAAATACGAACAAAAAATTCAAGTACGACTTACATTTTTGTTATTATACAAGAAACACATGTCATACTTGCGTGTCTCAATTCTCTGCGACAAAATAAACTCAAGTCACACTTGAGAGTGCGTGACTTGAGTTTCTCTTCCATGCGACATTAATACATGATCATTCTGCCAATGGAACGGAATTGATGTGACAAAAGAGTTGAGAAACTCAAGTATACTGGTTGGGCATTCCTAGACTGAGATATGATCAAGATACAGAGGTATTACCTAGCATAACAAAGAATGTCACGCTAGCGGTCATGAGCATTACCATTAACTTGACTCTTGGTCGTCACTCCAAATCTCCAATAATAATATTCACTTTTCTTCATTTAGGTTGCTCCTTTGGTCCTTGGATCATGCTATGGTATTTCAAATTCGCTCTTTTTCCCTTCCTTAGCTTCTCGCTCTTCTCGGAACAAGATATGACTTCTAAATACATCCAGTTGAACTTTAATTTATATGATTTTACGAGCAATGGCCCTAATCACCTATGTTACACAAAGGAATCAAATATGCACATACTTAGCTTCAAATTAACATAAAATCATATGAATTCGATGTCAAATATATATGTTAAAATTGTAAAAATTAATACTTATCAATGTCCATACCCTATTTTTACAAAATGATACAAAACTTAACATTAATACTTGATTTATCAAGTCAAACACACGGTTAGAAAACGTGTGATAGAATGAAACAAAAAGACACAACAAAGTCTAGCCTATCTTTTTCTTTCATTTATGTCACCATTCTTTCTTAGCAACATCCTTGGAGACTCTATTTGCAAGTCAAGCACAACAAAGAAACTACCACGGAAGTATGATCTTGACCAACTTACTTAATTTGTACTCTAAACACCCAGGACATTAGTTTAATACTTCGTAGATAAAAAGTCTCATATAAGACATACTTATTTTTAACTGCCTTGTTTGAAAAAATGTAGTGTAATTTGGTGTTAAGTGTCAAACTAAATTAGCTAGATTTACTTTCGGCGAAGCCGGAAAACTCAGGTTATTAAAAAGAAAAAAAATTATAGCCAGACACAACAAACGGAAGAAACTATATATATTTATTAGAAAATGTTTGAACAATGACCATAGTTGATTCACTATTACTAATTGAATCATCAAGTTGTTATTGAGTACAAATAATATGCCATTGAAAGTATATATACCACCTATAATATAATCTGATCTCATAAAAAAGGAGTTATGTAACTCAAGTCTAACATGATCTTAATTAAGTGCAATCCATTGAAATTTCAGAAGCATTGTCAGTCACCCATGGGTGTGGAATGGATGAGAGTGATTCATAGACTTGAAGCATTGTTGGCCTTTGATTAGGCAAGAATTTCACACAATTCTTGGCTATTTCAAGAAATTGTGAGATGGTATCATCAAATCCTGTGTGTGTGATCACTTCATCTATCTGGAGTAGATTAGTTGTGTAGCTACCAAAAATGATATCAGTAGAGCAGCTCAATTCATAGGCTTCCTTTCTGGTAATGAGCTGAAGAAGCACAATTCCAAAGCAGTACACATCTTTTGTGAAAGGGCTGAAATTGTCTCCATATTCAACAGGATTATTCCAGGTAGAAGCAGTGTCGTTGAGATTCGTGATCGTTGCTTCCCAGAATTTTGATATTCTTGGCTCAAAATTATGATCCAGCAATATGCATTTTGAGGAGAGGCCATTATGCACCACATTTAAGGGACAACTATAATGAAGCCACGACAGGGCTTTGGCTACACCAATTGCTATCTTCATTCTCAGAGGCCATTCCAAGGCTTTTGCCCTGTCTTGTGTAGAGTGTAGCCAGTCATGGAGGCTGCCATTGGGCATGTACTTGTAAACCAGAAGTTTTGCTTTCCCTTGGGCGGAAAAGCCTATAAGGGGCACTAGATTTTGATGGCGTAGTTGGCCCAAAGTCATGATCTCGGAGGCAAATTCCTCGTCTAAATTCTCTGTCTCGTGGAGCCTTTTGATGGCAAGAAGCCAGCCGTTTGGAGGGGTTGCCTTGTACACTTTCCCTAGAGTTCCACACCCAACAATATTGTCCTGGCTAAAACTGGATGTTGCGTTTGCCATTTCCTTAAAACTCATTCTGCTCACAAACTTCTCCAGCTTCAAAATCTGCTTAATTGATGATAATATAAATTAGTGTAAAATGGGGTTTCATAATTACACAATTTTATATGCATATGCAAAAACCAATATTATTGTTGGGCGGAGGCCCATGAAGGGTACTAGGTAGTAAGGACGAAGGTCTAAAGGGTTAAGTCCAGCACCCTGCATCTTGAAAATGAGGTGACCGTATAAATAAATAAAATTAGGCAACAAATTGTTACCATGTCTTGGTTCCCAATATCCTGTTGCTCAGGGCATATACTTGCGTGGTTCACCCTCACATTCTTTCCTATAGCTGCTGCATAGGGGATTCCAAAGAGGCAAATAAATAAAGTGAGCAACTCAAAGATGGTCAAACCTGTGACAAACCCAGTGAGGAAGAAATCTCGACTGTGGTCTTTCTTGGTATGGCAATCCCCCAATGGAGCTCCGCAAAGTCCTTCATTATTTGCAAGATTTTGTGCCGGAATGGAATAGTTTCCAAAATGTGGGACTGGTCCTATCAATCTGTTGTTGGCAACACTGAAATCCTTCATGCGTGTCAACGAACTAATTTGAGGTGGAATTTGGCCTGTTAGATTATTGTTGTCTAACTTGAGCACATTTAAGTATGTGCAGTTTGCCAAATTAACAGGAATCTCACCCGAAAATTGGTTAGACGATAAATCCAGTGTTGTAAGAAAGGGCACGATCTTTGATAAATTGGAAGGTATGGCTCCGTTTAGCTTGTTGCTTGAAAGATCCAAAGCCGTTAACCTTTCACATAAGTGAATGCCTAGAGGGAACTGCCCTCCAAGCTCCATGTCAGAGAGTTGGATACTTAGCACATAGTCATGGGGACGCCAGCAATCAACTCCGGTGAAACTGCAGATAAATCCTTCAGTCTTGTTGTTAAAGTTCCAGCTATGAAGGTATCCCAGAGGATCCTCCAACGACTCTTTAACCGATTTCAAGCAATCGATTTCTGTCGGGTGCCACGCATGGATTCCACCGCAACAATCAAGTGCAAGCACCACTACTACGTAAAGAAGAAGAAGAATAAGACATTTGACACCACAGGGATACATTATTATTATTATTACTAACTAATTTGAAGCTAAGGTAGTTCATCATAAAATATACAGAGTATTTAATATAATGTTAGGGTGACCCAAACAAAGCTGCGAGTCAAGCACGCTGAACATACTCTGCTTTCTTTGTCCATTATATTCAATTGTTTCACTAATTAATTAAGTCAAGAACACGTTTGTGACATTGTCAATGGACGGAGCTAGAAAAGTTACTATCAGCGAGTCAGAATTATAGCAGAAATTTACAAGCTCAATCAACATCATTACCGATTATATATACCATATATAAATAAATTATGTATTATCAATAATAATTTTAATAATACTTACATTAATATTAATCTCGATACTTTATAATTTTTCACATAACACAAAATATATATAATAATAATCTTACTTGTCACTCTTTTATCAAATAAAAATTGTCAATTACTTTGTTGGTAACATTTTTTCTTACATAATTAACTGATATTCATTTTACTAATTAACTTAATATTTCGAAATTTAAGGATGAGGACTAAACTCAAAATCAGGAATTAAAAAACCAAAATTAAAATTAGTGTTTCTAATTTCTAAACTAATCTGTTGAATTAAAAGTAATTTCTAACCGCCTATTCTTGTACGCCCATCCAATTCATACATACTCTTCTTTTTGGCATGGTTATGAGTTCAAGAAAAACAATTCCATAGCAATATACATCCTTGGTGTAAGGGCTGAAATTGTCTGCACATATATTATTCAACTTTGCCCAAAACACTCCAGTTAGAAGTGAGCTCGAAAAAGTGATTAGACCAAGGTTCTTCGTGAAATATTATGTGCCTTTAATTTATTTAAAGGTACATAGTCAATTAACGACATACACATAATATGTTAACATCAAACACATAATTTAAACGTCATTTTAGATTAGAATTCATAATGCAAGGTGAATTATGATCCATGGTATAATTTGCCATTTAGTGCTCAATGAGAAAATGGCTAAGGACAAATGGACCAAATTAAATTTCACACAATTTTTGGCTATTTGTAGGAATCCTGAGATGCTATCATCAAATCCTGTGTGTATTATCACTTCATCTTTTTGCTCATTTGGTCCTTGGATCATGCTATGGTACTTCAAATTCGCTCTTTTTCACTTAGCTTCTCACTCTTCCCGGAACAAGATATAGCTTCTAAATACATCTAATTGAACTTTAATTTATATTATTTTACTATTAATGCTCAAAATCACTTAAATTACACAAAAGAATCAAATAAGCACATATTTAACTTTGAATTAACATAATATCATATGAGTTTGATGTCAAATATGTATGTTAAAATTGTAAAAATTAATATTCATCAATGTCCATACCCTATTTTTTCAAAATAATACAAAACTTAACGTTAACACTTGATTTACCAAGTCATATACACGGTTAGAAAACGTGTGATGAAATGGAACTTTTTGTAAAAGACACAACAAGGTCTAGCCTATCTTTTTCTTTCATTTATGTCACCATTCTTTCTTAGCAACATCCTTGGAGACTCTATTTGCAAGTCAAGCACAACGTAACAAAGAAACTACCACAGAAGTATGACTTTGACTAGCTTACTTAATTTGTACTCTAAACACCCCAGGACATTGGTTATTTAGTAGATAAAAAGCCTCATACAAGACGTACTTGTTTTTAATTGATTTGTTTGTAAAAGTGTAGTGCAGTTTGGTGTTGAGTCTTGAGCTAAATTAGTTAGATTTACTTTCGGCGAAGTCGGGAAACCCGGGTTATAAAAAAGAAAAAAATTATAGCCTATCACAACAGACAAAAGAAGCCATCCCACCACAGGGCTTTGGCTACACCAACTGCTATCTTCATCCTCATAGGCCATTCCAAGGCTTTTGCCCTGTCTTGTGTAGAGTGTAGGCTGCCATTGGGCATGTACTTTTGTTCTCCCACAAGTTTTGCTTTTCCTTGGGGCGGTATAAGGAAATAAAGTTACATCTTAACTACTAACTATAACTTTTGGTCCTAACAAATTCTTACCATGTCTTGGTTCCCAATATCTTCTTGCTCATCAGGACATATACTTGCGTTAACATTCTTTCCTATAGCTGCTGCATAGGGGATTCCAAAGAGAAAGAGGCAAATAAATAAAGTGAGCAACACAAAGATGGCCCAACCTGTGACAAACCCAGTGAGGAAGAAATCTCGATCGCGGTGATCTTTCTTGGCATGTACTGGGCAATCTGGCAATGGAGCTCCGCAAAGACCTTCATTATTTGCTAAATTATGTGCCGGAATGGAATAGTTTCCAAAATGTGGGACTGCTCCTATCAATCTGTTATTGGCAACACTGAAATCCTTAATGCGTGTCAACGAACCAATTTGAGGTGGAATTTGGCCTGTTAGCTTATTGTTGTCTAACTTGAGCACATTTAAGTATGTGCAGTTTGCCAAACCAACAGGAATCTCACCCGAGAATTGATTAGACGATAAATCCAGTTTTGTAAGATAGCCCGCAATCTTTGTTATATTTGAAGGTATGGTTCCGTTTAGCCTGTTTCTCGAAAGATCTAAACCTGTTAAGCTTGAACATCTTTGAATGCCTAGAGGGAACTGCCCTCCAAGCTCCATTTTAGAGAGTCGGATATTTAGCACTTTGTTCTCATCGGGATGCCAGCAATCAACTCCGATGAAGCTGCAGATAAATCCTTCAGTCTTGTTGTTAAAGTTCCAGGTATGAAGGTAACCCAGAGGATCTTCCAACGACTCTTTAACCGATTTCAAGCATTCTATGTCACTCTGCAACGCATGGATTCCACCGCAATAGTGAAGTGCAAGTAGCAGTACTACGTAAAGAAGAAGAAGAAGAAGACATTTGACACCACAGGGATACATTATTATTATTATTAACTAATTTGAAGCTAAGGTAGTTCATCATAAAATATACAGAGTATTTATTGTTAGGGTGACCCAAACTGAGCTGCGAGTAAAGCACCGTGAAGAAACTCTGCTTTTTCAATACTATTTCCAGTGAATTGTTTCACTAATTAATTAACTCAAGAACGCGTTTGTAACATTATATTGTGAATCCATAGGGCGGAGCCAAAAAATTTATGTAAGTAGCAAAAATTTACAAGGTCAATCAATATCAGTCCAGATCAATCATACATGATATCATTATATATTATACATAATTATACTATGTATTATCCATAATAATTTTAATAGTACTTGACATCAATGTTAATCGATACTATATAATTTTTCACATAACACGAAATATATACCATAATAATTGCTTGTCACTCTTTACACAATTAACTTATATTCATTTTACTAATTAACTTAATTTCCCAAAATTTGAGAGGACAAAACCTAAAAACACAATTTAAACCCAAAATTTTATGCATCTCAAATTCCCTTTTCAAGTTCAAGATTTTCATTTTTTTTGTCATGTCTTTTCTTTCATATTCATTTTCAACAAATCCCATGCCTCTTTTGCACTTTTATAGGTCGTGATTTTAAATTTCATTTGTTACTGCCGTGTGAATGCAGGTCTTGGCTTTATTCATCTTCTTCTTTTCCTTTTGTCTCTCATTTCGACAATTGTTGGATCTTCAGGAACTGCTGGAACTTCCGAACTTCCAGCAATTTCCATCATTTCCCATAGGCCATGTGCTTCTAAATAAGTTTTCATTTTCACAGCTCATGCATGGAAATTTTCTCGTGAAAACTGGAGTTCCTGCATTTGGAGGTAAGGTTTTCAAGTTTTATATGATAAGGGTTCCCATTAATTCACTCACACAGGTCCCTCAAAGAAAAAGGGCTTTGATACCACTTTGTTGGCTAAAAAATGGTAAACACTTAGATTATTGTACTAGAAAAATAAGGTTATTATTCTATTTCTATCTCTGCTAATTTATACACAACTAACAGAGAGAATAACTCAACAAACATCTCTAGAATATCTTCAGCAACTTAGAATTAAAAAAAAGAAAGAAAGAAAGAAAGAATAATGAAAGACTAATTCAAAGCAAAATTAATATGCAATAGATATAACATTTTCTATAATGTATCCATTGAAATCTCAGAACCATCATTGGTCACCCATGCTTGTGCAATTGATGTGAGCGATTCATAGACCTGAAGCATTGTTGGCCTTTGGTTAGGCATGAATTTCACACAATTCTTGGCTATTTGTAGGAATCCTGAGATGCTATCATCAAATCCTGTGTGTGCTATCACTTCATCTATTTGAAGTGCACTAGTTGTGCAGCTATCAAATATGATATCATTAGAGCAGCTCATGAACTTATAAGCTTCCTTTCTAGTTATGAGCTGAAGAAGCACAATTCCAAAGCAGTACACATCTTTGGTGTAAGGGCTGAAATTGTCTCCATACTCTGCAGCTTTGGATAAAAGATTGCAACTTGAAGCAGCAGTACCATTGGGGTTCATGATTGTTGCCTCCCAGAATTTCGATATTCTCGGCTCAAAATTCTGATCCAGCAGTATGCATTTGGAGGACAGGCCATTATGCACCACATTCAAGCCGGAACTGTAATGAAGCCATGACAGGGCTTTAGCTACACCAACTGCAATCTTCATCCTCACACCCCAATCTAAGGCTCTTGCCCTGTCTTGTGTAGAGTGTAGCCAGTCATGCAGGCTGCCATTCGGCATGTACTTGTAAACCAAAAGCTTTTCTTCCCCTTGGCAGCAAAACCCTAAAATGGGTACCAAGTTTTGGTGTTTTAGTCTACTTAAAGTCAGGATCTCAGAAGCAAACTCCTCATCCAAATTCTGTGTTTTGTGGAGCCTTTTGATGGCAAGAATCAAGCCATTTGGGAGTGCTGCCTTGTACACTTTCCCTAGACTTCCAAACCCAACTACATTTTCCTGCCTAAAACTAGATGTTGCATTTGCCATTTCCATAAAACTTATTCTGCTAACAAACTTGTCCAGAATCAGAATCTGCAAAAACACATACTACAATCATAAGTGTTGGGCGGAGGCTGATAAAGGGCAAAGAACCAAGTATGTGGCTCTTGAAAATGTGATGGCAGTCTAAGGAAATAAAGTTGTGCCTTCGTTACTAACTATAACTTTTGGCACAGTGGTAAGTGTTTGATCCTAACAATAAGTGTTGCATCCTAAGAAACATAAGAATAATGGTGCTAGCCAAATTCTTACCTTATCATTGTTGTTGTCAATATCCTCTTGCTCAGAACATATACTTGTGCTGTTCACCTTTACTCTCTTGCCTATAGGTATGCTATTTGCAGCCGAACAGGGAAATCCAAAGAGGCGAATATATAACGATAGCATCATGAAAACCACCCAACCTGCCACAAAGCCACTGATGAAGAAATCTTCACTACTGTGGTCTTTGTGGGCAACAGGTTTGCATGGCTTCAAGGGACCTCCACAGAGTCCTACATTATTTGCATAATGTTAGGAATATAGCGGAATAATGCGGAAGCGAAGAATCGAAAATTGAGAATTATAGAAGTTAAATAATAGGGAAAAATATAGAAATGACAAAATAGGGAAAATATATAAATATATATTTTAATCTCNCGTCAGCTTTGAGGTAATATAACATTACCAGGTAATCTCATAACTTGAAACAAACAAGGTAATATAACATTACCAGACTCAGATTACCTAGGTAATCTGAGATTACCCGAACCAAACGGCCCCTAAGTGCGAGTCAAGCACGGTGAAGAAACTCTGCTTTCTTTGTCCAATCATCAATTGTTTCACTAATTTTAATTAAGCCAAGAACGCGTTTGTAACATTGTCAATGGGCATAGCCAGGAAAGTTATGTCAACGGTCAAAATTATACTACCTCCCTCCCAAAATGGTTGTCTGGTTTTAACTAGGCTTGACTGAAATAATTTTTAATCTAATTTTTTTATTATTAAGTTTAGCATTAATATATAAAATTTATATATTTAGAAACCACATTAAAAGTACTATTAAACACAAAAAATTAAATTAAAAAATAATAAAAAATTACTAAAGAAAATAAGTAAAGAGGGAAGAGTTGGTTTGACCAATGAATAGTAAATAGGACAGGTAAAATGGGACAGAGGGAGTAGCAAACATTTACAAGTTCAATCAACATCATTACCTATTATATATATCATATATAATTATATTATGTATTATCGATAATACTTTTAATTTTAATAATACTTGACATCAATGTTAATCGATACTTTATAATTTTTCACATAACACAAAATCTATATAATAATAATCTTGCTTGTCACTCTTTTATATCAAATAAAAGTTGTTAATTACTTTGTTGGTAATATTTTTTTTTACATAATTAACTGATATTCATTTTACTAATTAACTTAATATTTTAAAAGTTGAGGATGCACACAAAATTCAAAATCACGAATTAAAAAACCAAAATTAATTTTTTAATGTTCTGAATGTCCCAACCGGCCATATTGTGGTCATCAGTTCTGTTAATGGTACAAAAAGTCTTTCAATTTTTTCTTGTGATTCATATTATGCATAATCGAATACCACCCGACTTTTAAAGACTTCTTAAAAATTTTGATTGAATACGGCTGACTTTTAAAAACTCCCTAAAAATTTGAATTAAATATCTTCAAACTTTTAAAATTCATAAAAAACTTTAAAGTCAATAAAAATTGTGATCGAATACACCCTAAGACGAGCCACTTTGACTTTCAGTTGGGAACACCCTGGTAGAAGACTCTAGCTGTCGGTCAACCAACGTAACTCAGTTAAACTAGAGAAAATAGATGCCAACGTTCACACAAGAAATAATGATTTTGGGTGTTGGGGGCACAACAGTTAAATGCATGAAGATTGAAGACTGCTTTTAATACTATTTGCAGTAATACTACACATTCCGCAATACAACAAGCTAAGCTTTGATTTGTATGCATGTTCTGGGTGAAGCCAGTCTTGTAATCCCGACTTTATTACCACCAGACTTTATTACCATAAAACAAGCTAGTATATATACATGGCACGGTTGCATTATTACTATTACTACAGGCAACTCGCGGGGCGATTTACGCCAGACGAACTTCCAGCAGCATTGTTGCACAAGGCTTGAGCTGCTTGATTTCCGTAACTCAGGTTTATATCTTGTAGCTTTATACCACTGCATGGAAATGCCTTGCTACAATCAAGCTTAAGCCCTACTGCTGTTGCAGATGATCCGTGGATGTCTTCATATGTCACCTCACTTATCTTCACCCCAGATGCCTACAAATATAATAATAAGATTTATGGATATATGCATGGTATATATGTACTCAGATCAAAATTAAATTAAAGGTGCTTACTTGGGTTGGACAGTTTTTATTGTCGGGGCAGTATTGTTGGTCAATTATTATGGGAAATTGCACGTTAACCATGACAGAATGCTGAAAAACCACACCCTTTACAAATGCATTGCTAGGCCTTGCCCATGTCTTGATCCTCACACCATTCTGAGTTCCCCTAAATGTAGTGCTTTTTACTGTCACATTTTGGACTCCTGCCTCTTGTGCATTCCACCCTAGGCTTCCAATGCTGCACAAAATATTTGTTAGGATCATAAGGACCCGTTTACCCATTAGTCTTTTTTATTTAAGCCAGACTGCAACCTAGACTGGTTTGACTTCCTTGTGATCCTTTACAGATTAAGATCACAATGCAAGACAAAACTTATCCCACACACATCCTCGGATGAGGACAGCAGGTTTTGATTTTTCTAAAAAAAGGCGAAAATAAAACAAGAATAAAGAGCATATATATATACCTTATTCCGTGGCCAGGGCCGCAGGAAACGTTTTCAATCCACAAGTTGGAGGTGCCGGGGCCTATTGAAACACAATCATCGCCGGTGCCAATTCTGGTGTTGAGTATGGTGACGCCGGAGGAATCTTGGATGTGTATGCCGTCGGTGTTAGGGCTGTTGCCTGAGGCTGACACCTTCATCTTTTGTAGTCTCACATTGGTACACCCATCAACAATCACATGGAACATCTGGCTGTTTAATGAACTCATTTCACTCACTACTATGTTGTTTGAATTGTAAAACGCTATTGTCTGTCACACAAATTGCATACCACATCAATTACTATATATAATCTGATATCAAATCGAAAGATGTATTTCGTTTTAACTAAAGCAGTTTTAACTTTACCGTGGCACCGGTGGGGCAACTAGTCTTGCCGGAAGTTTTACAAGCCCAGAGAGCAGCACCTTGACCATCCAATGTTCCACCGGCAATGGTGAGGCCAGACACTTTTTCAAACTTGAGCCAGTTTCCGGTGAATCCGATAACCCGATAATCGGAGGGAGCCAGTAGGGTGCCATAAATCTGGATTCTGATGGCTTTAGCCTTGCAAGATTGGCCCCAAAACGAAGCAGTTCCTAGCAGATACCTTCCTTGGGGCACAAGTATTGTCACATGTTTTGTTGATGAAGCACAAGCTGCAGCCCATGCATTGAGAAAGGCTTTTGTTGAGTCTGTCTTCCCATCTGGTTTGGCCCCAAACTTCTGCACATCATATGTGATCTTGGCAGCTGATGAATGCTGAAACAAGAAGAAGATGATGAAATATGGAAGAGCAAGAAGAAAACTCCAACTTTTCATCATCTTCACTGTTTTGCTCAGCTCGATATATTAGAAATCTATTGATTTAATTTTGTGATGGTACATACTATACATATATATAGACTTCTAAGTTGAGTGCATGTCTGTTACGATGGCAGATCAAGGATCATGGAGTAATGACCACCAATTAATGGAAGATATGCAAGATCAACGAGAATATATTACCTGACCTGCACAATGAATCCAGCCATTAGGATGGAAGATTATTGAGCTCCCAATGGCAGATTTAGAAATTTGATCGTGGGGTGAAAAATTAAAAATTAATGAGATATTTTGATTTTGAAAAAAAATACTTAGTGAAGGAGTCATAAATATAGTTTTTTTTTTTTTTTTTTTTTTTGAGTACTAGAGTCATAAATATAGTTAATTAGGATGAAAATTTAAAATACATCAAAATGAGATTAAAAAAATATTCAAAAAATATGAAACATAATTAATTAAATAAAATAGTTTGAATAGAGAACATACTATAATAAACACTCATATCACTATTAATATTTAAAAAATGATTAAAAAAACACTATTACGCCAAGACTTTGTGGTCTAGTGATCGGTATTGATTCATTGTGCTTCAGTAGGTTGAGAAATTAAAGTAGTTATGAACAGATATTGCGTTGTAACCGAGTCAGTAGTACTAAAAAAAACATAATGTTACAAATAAAAATTACACAAAATATTAAATATAATTAATTAGATAAAATAGTTTGATTAAAAAACATAGGATAAATCACTAATATCATTATTAATATTTAAAATGAGATTCAAAAACACAATGTTACAAACAAATAAAATATTCACTACAAATTCATGCTATAGGATTTGAACCCCTAACATTTAGGGAAAAACTAGATATCTTGCTATCTAAGTTAACTTATCCTTTGATTAAATTTATGTAAATTTACTATTTATAAGTTAACTATTTATTATATATATATATATATATATATATATATATATATATATATATATATGGGATGGGGTAAGAGAGTGGAGTCAACTGCCCCCATTGTGACTTTGCTATTAGACGCTCCACTCGCAACATAAGGAAAGTAGGGAACCAAGATTATGACTATTATTAGAGAATATTCTGCATATATATCAATTATCACTTTCTTTCTTCATGTCTATTTACTATATTCTAAAGCTAAAATTAGGGAAAGATCCATTATGCTAAATAGTATTTAAGGAACCACTTTGTGTGGTTAATAATAAAGTCGCATAATAAGAAGTTTTATTTTCTTTCATCTTGGAGTTTTGTCTGTGGCTCGAATACAAATACAGAGTCAGAAATCTGCTAAAAAGATTTCACTTATTGATTGTTGCATGTTCTACATGTAACAATGGCTTCATGCAATGTACCATTTTTATACACGAGATAAAATGATGCTCTAATTATTCACATTGTTCTCACACAGTTAACTAGATTATTATACGATTTTGAATTTTGAATCTTCATGAGAAGGAAACTGTAAATTTACTTTTTAGTTTAAGCTGTGAACCTGAACTACCCCACCTAGTATGCACTTCTAGGTGGCCGGTGACCTTGAAATATTTCATATTATTATGGAGTAGTTGCTATCATCTCATCATTAGGCTAGGGGCATTAATTAATGCAGAGTAAAAGACTCAATAATTGGATTCATATGATTTGGATAAGCCATGTGATTAGAAAACAAGCTATGTATGCAACGTGCATGAATGTGGGAATATAGTATTATGTATTAACATATAACAATGGAAAACGACATCCTCCGTGTAGTCAACTTCTCACATGATCTCAGTCTGGGTTTCCATTGTTAACTGCAAAGAATCTGGGCAGTGTCATGAGGAGAAGAATGTGCCTATCATCGTATAGTATCATGGCCCGATACAATAACCAATAAATTTTATATATAGTCATATGGTCAGATACTGTAATGGAGAATGTTATAAGTACGGCCAGCCTATATAGATGTTTAGTTCAGAAATTTAAATGGACTAGAATTCCATGAATTTAACAAGTTAGATGTAATAGATGGTTATCCAAATTTGTCCAACAGTTAGTTTAGTAATAACACAATTACTTGCAACAAAATTCAATTAATTTATGAAAATACCACCCCATCGTTTTTTAAAAATTACATATACTCCCTAATTCATTGGTCTGAACACGTGGACCTTGCCGACAAAGGATGCATAACTACTTTTTCAACCTGAAAGCTCAAACCCGCAACCTCCCATATAAAGGAGTAACTTGGGGAATTGAATTTGTTTGAATTTATATAATATATAATAATGGACCATATATGTGATTAATCTGTTGGAAATAGAGTTTTGAACCATATGTGCATCATTTTTAGTTGGGCTCTTGGCCAACAGTTTAATAGAAGATTCATTGAATTAGGATCCGTTTGGCAACGGCATACAATTGTCAAAACATAACAGTATATTATATTGCTTCACTATTGCAAACCCACAAATTCAATGATTTAGGCAAATCAACCCTAGTGATTAGGCCAATATATAATTATTCCATCATCTATCCATATGCATGCATACTGATTGCTTGTCATATCAGAAGCCATTCTCTTGCTTGAACTGCAGTCATGGAGGCCATGTAGTGCTTTGATTTGAAGGTAGTCAATCAATTAATTATGTGTGAGCTGAGTTATTAGTATATAATAAAAGTGTTCGATAAACAATGAATTTGTCAATTTTTAACGAATTTGATTCGTTTAGTGGTTTAATTTGGAAACTCTCGGTAGATATCAGCTGATTCGAAGGGTATCGATCTGTTGTAAGGCACCGGATTTGACCCTCCCTTAGAATTAAAAAAAAAAAAAAAAAATCTTTTCAAAGTATTCTCCCCAAACAAGGCAAACGTTGTAGTAATTTTATGGTTTTTCTGTGACAAATAATTTTACGTCATTGTGAATTTCATTATTAATTATCATTTACTAAATTTAATTATATTCATTGTTGGGTAAAAATCTAGATGATAAGTCCAGCCTTCTACCACCTGGTGTTGATTTGAAATGTGGCATTAGTAATTACTATACAGGTGTATATATATATATATAAAATCACACATTCATTTCTAACTATAACTTTAGATATAATAGTAAGCGTTTGATTAGACAATTGGTATCAGAACAAATCATATCTTCAATCACTAAACTATGATTTTCTATAACTTTGGTTAACTCATGACAGTATTTCAATTGTCATTATATTATTGACATTAATGGAGTCATGGGGCTTAGGCCCCAAAATAAATGGGCTAGAGGGTAGAGTTCTTGGAATTTAATTTATTGATATTATTGATGCCTAAGAGGTTGCAGGACTCAAGTTAACCTAAAATGTATGAATAGTCGTTGTGGCTAGAGCTGCAAATTGAAACAATAAACAACATGTACGTATTAGTAAAGGAGGGCTAGGCAATGACATATGGTGCGGTCCTGGATGGGTACGTGGCCAAGAGGTGACAATATTGATCGGGTCTTGACAATCACTCATTCCATGCTATAATTAGGGAGAGTCGTTATAAATAGGTGCTTCATCACCAGAGCATTTTCAATTCATCTCTTTGTTAAGTCAACACATCAGTGTTCAAATCTTACTCCAAGCATGTCCTGAGGACTAAGACCCCGAGCCAATACTTGACCCACTTTATTTAGGCTTGAGCCCTTGTTAAGCGCAACCGTCTTTATTATTTACTTATTATATATAGCCCAATTGTGAATATTATTTGGGTTAGTATCCAATTAATATTATGATTATTGTGTATTGTCTTACTCAATTTTATGATAATTCTAATCCTGTAAAACTATTAATATAATACGTAGTATATATTTAGAATGCAATTGAACTTGATCCAAGAAATTTTTGTGGTTAGGCCAATCAAAGTTGGCAATCCTTGATTTAAAACAAAAATAAACAACCTCCTTAGTTCACGTACTGTTTCATACTTAGCCCTTTCTATACTTTGAATTGATTTTATGTTCTCGTTTGACCTCAAATTCCGGCTGATTCATTGTACTAATGCCAGGACCAGGAATGGTCACCATTAATACACGTACCATGTTTCAGGGGATTCAATTCCTTAACTTAATTATTTCAGGCAAATTTTGTTTTGGGAGTTAATTTTGGTTGTGATGCCATATTTTGACTTTTGTAACATTTTTCGAAGCCCACAACTCTCCAACTATTCCACATGCGTCTTAATATGCTATGCTACTGCCCACATGCTTTGGGAAAAAAGTTTATTTCAAATTTCAATTTTAATATACATTTTACTTTGAAGATTTGTCATTGCGTAACGTGCCGTTGGCTATCCCAATGCATAACATGATCGATGTTGAAAATATTGGCATGCATATCTCAATTGTAATATCATTATATTTTTCGTGTTTCGTTAAGACATAATTCAGTATCTTTTTATATGAACATAAACATAATAGGTACTCGTTAAGCATGTCATGACTTTTAAATTCGTACATAATTATTTAATAAAAACTTTAGCTAGACTTCGAAAGAGGTGACCGAGTGAATGGAACATGTTTTGATTACAGTTACAAGTTTTTTTATCATAAAAAATAATAGTTGCAAGTTTTTTTTTTATCATAAAAAAGCAAAAATCATATCAACATCATCATTAATTTTCCTAGAGTCTTGATTTAGTTAGTTCCAAAATGAAACTTTTGAAAATTATTGAGGTTTGGGTAATGAGCATGTTAGTAGCACCCTATGTTTCATGCCATTACTAACCTAATAATATAATTCTATCATGTGGGAAAACCGAAACGGATTTGGTGGGCCAGAATGCTGACTCTTTTATGTTCATATCCACAGAACCCCACCACAACGTCAATAGATACCAAAATTAAAATAGTTACAACCTAAGTGCCAAATATGATGAGTGATTGGGTGGACCTGATTCTCTTATTTGAAGGTTAGGAATGTTATTATTCTTTATATTCCTCTCAATTAAGTTTTATTTCTCTTGTGCACAATCGTGAGTATAAAACAAAATGTTACTAATTTTGTATGAAACTTGAGCAATCACTCTACAAAATTAGTTGTATTGATATCTTGCAATATATAAAATGAAGATTTTTTTTTCATATAACATGTTGTAATTGACTAACTGTCAAATTTGGACGCCTATTATTAGTTAATTAATAATGATATGTCAGTTTGTCACTAAATATATATTTGTTGTTTTTCTATGTTATAACATTAAAACTATTGTTTTAAAAAAAGTATTGAGCATGTATTGCGTCAGTAAATAATGAAATTGATATTTAGCATGTGATGATACTTGATTTGTACCTTACGGCGGGCGGCTGCTTATTGTAGGTGTTGTTACTTCCATTTCAAGCAATATAATTGCAGTTTTTTTTTTTTTAAATTAATTTGAAACTCAACACCAAACTATATACTTTTACACATAAGAGTCTAATTCAAACCTAAATCCTCAATGTTTTTGGCGGAAATAATAGAATCCCTACCATGTCGCTTCACTGGACCAATTCAATGCCCAAAGTTATAATCGTTGTAATGTCAACATGCATATACCATACCCCTATTGAATTAATCCACTATTACTACCCTAGATAGGACCGTAAACCTTTCACGCAGGCTTCTGACTTCTAACCGTATTCAAGTAACAATAAACTCTAATTTCACACTTTGAGTGTGTGAGAGCTCCAAGAAAAATAGTTAAAATAGTATAATATTATATTTCTTTGCTTCTTAATCCTCATATACAATATACCTATTTATACTAAATTACTAACACATGTAATAATTAACCTATTAAAATTATACATACTACACAAAGTAATAAATATACATAATTTTCTCCTGTGCATGTATGTGCTTTTCATTCTAGGGGTGTAGCCACAAGACATATCTACTAAACTTAGGACCTATTAGTTGTCCCTCAGGCGTACCAAGCCTATATATATATATATATATATATATAATGTTATTTTCAATTCTCTTGCATGCCTAAATCACTCCCATTTCCACTACTAATCATTTTAAGTAAGCAATATTATTTAACAGTATATGTAAGAAATTAATTGCATGCACACAAATTATATAATAATAAATGATAAATAATTTATTTTTGGGATTTTGATGAAGATCAGAGATGGATGTGAATTGAATTAGGTGACATATATAAGATTTTGCAGGGAAATAAATTAAAAAAAGTATTGGTTCTAAATTTCCATTCATTCAAAAAGACAAAAGTGTATATAGTATTATGGTGAGTATGGTATACATTTGTAGGAAGACCAAATGAGACGTCAATAGTACGGCCTCAACTAATAAGCAACAAATTATAGATATATTACTTCAATATAATAATCTAAAAAGCAGCATATATATTGTGAGCCGCCTAGAACTAGAGGCAGCTTGCCGGCTTAACTAAACCGGAAGACGTCCCGCCGGCGTTAGAGCAAGAGGCTTGAGCCGGGTGATTTTTGTATGTCAGGTTTACATCGTCCAACGTTATACCATTGCAGGGTTGTGTCTTGCTGCAGTCAAACGTCATCGCAACTTCCGTAGCTGATGTTCCATGTATGTCTTGGTACTTTATGTTGCTTATCTTCACGCCAGAGCCCTGAGACAATTAACCAACAAAAATGTTAATTAACATTAATTGAAATCATAATCAACAGCTAGTTAGCGTTAATTATTATATATGGAAAAGGTAGAAGATTTAATTTCATTTTCTGTTTTCGTTGATTTTAAGGTTTTGAAGATAATCGACCTGATGAGGGCAGTTTTGGTCGTTAGGACAGTAATTTTGGTCGATGATGATGGGGTTTTGTACGTCAGACATGACTGCGTGTTGGAAAACAATATTTCTCACAAACCCCTTGCTTGGCCTTGCCCACGTTTTGATCCTCAACCCATTTTCGGTGCCGGTAAACGTAACGGTTTTAACCGTCACATTTTGTACTCCAGCCTCCTGCTCTTCCCAACCTAAACTCCCAATGCTGCACACAAACATATATAATTAACAAAGATTCCTTAATTAAGATTCTTATCAAATTGTTTGTTTAAGGAATCGATGTTTTAGACGGACCGACCTGATTCCGTGGCCGGGGCCGCAGGCGATGTTTTCAATCCACAAGTTGGAGTTGCCGGGGCCCATGGAGATACAGTCATCACCGGTGCCGATGTGGGAATTTAAGATTGTTACACCCGACGACGATTGCACATGGATTCCGTCGGTGTTGGGGCTGTTTCCGGGAGCTGAGATCTTCACTCCTTGTAACTTGGCGTTATGGCAGCTGTCAATGCGAATGTGAAATTTCTGACTGTTTTTTGAACTTAGTCCGTTGATAGCAACGTTGTTTGAGTTGTAAAACGCCAGTGTCTGTACATACATATATATGTATTTACCAAAAGTTAGAAAAAAAAATCTATATATCAATCATGATGTATGTATATGATTGAAGATTGTGTACGTACCGCAGCTCCGTCCGGGCAACTCTTGCCGGAATTTTTGCAGGACCAAAGAGCAGCGCCCTGAGCGTCTAGGGTTCCGCCGATAATGGAAACTCCGGTCACCCTTTCAAATTTGATCCAATTATCACCCTTTCCAATCACATTGTAGTCCGATGGAGCCACAAGCGTGCCATCAATTTGAAACGAAATGGCATTGCTCTTGCATGTTTGCCCCCCAAAACTCACACTCCCAACCAAGAACCTTCCGGCCGGCACATAAATGGTGGCCGGAGCAGTGGAGGCACAGGCCGCCGCCCATGCCGCCAGAAAGGCCTTGGTGGAGTCAGTCTTGCCATCGGGTTTTGCTCCATAGCTTTGAATGTTGTACTTAGCATTGGCTGCTAATGTACATGTTACGTACATAAAGATGAAGACAAGTGAGGAGAAAAGTTTGCACACTGCCATGTTTGTATGTATATGATGATGGATTGTATGTATTGTAGAGAGAGAGGTGTGGTGAGAAGTTGAAGAAGAGAAAAGGGTATTTATAGGCAACGGAGTGAACAGTTGATCTAAGAAATTGAACCATGCATGCATGTATATATAAATCATGTGTAGCATTTGTCAATGTTTAACTAACAATTTATCTTTTTATCTTTTTAACAATTAAAACTAACAATTGATCATTATCTGTCATTCCATGCCAGGTCAGCTTCATGCCTTCATTTCTTTATGTATTTATGTATGTTTCAAATATTTAGTATGCATCACCTGAAGGGCCTTAAAATCATATCCTCTCGGATCGATTTTAGTTGCGCTTTCCTCATTATTATACAAGTTATTATATATCATACTATCTATAAATTAAATATAATACTATTCCATATATTAAAAACATAAGATGAGTAGAACCAAACCAAGTGGAATAGCATATACAAATTTAAAACACACACTCAATTCATCACCTATAACAAAATAGATAAGACTCATAAGAGTATTGGGCAAAGATGCTAACTCCTACTTTAAAAATGTGGCCTTAGTTGCTATGCAAGTATAAGAAAATAAAATTACAACACCACTAGTAATTATAATTTTTAGCGTAAAATTATATGCTTAGATTTGAAGAATTGGTGTCCAGCATGAAATACATTCATCCCTAGCGTAATTAACTTTTTTTTTTTTTTTTTAAATAAGGCAATGAATACAAAAATATGAAAGAATTCTTGGGAAGCCTGACCATACAAGTCTTCGCAGGAATTTGGTTAAAAATTTGACAGAAAATTAAATGGGAAGCAAGTGCATTATCTAAGATTTAGGCACCTATTGAGCATTAAATCAAGACAGTGGGTCCCAACTCCCAAGTGAAATTGTCAAACTTTCTAGTTTTCTACTATTCTTAATTTGCCTTCTTTTTTAGGCAAATTCTCCTCTAAGAACGTCTCATGAATCATCATCTGTGAGATAGGACAATTTTAAGTATCATATTTTTTTTCATATAATAAGTATTACAATTTTTCATTCTGAGTAACTCTTCAATTTTTAATATTATATTTTGATTTTAAAATATTATACTTTTCATTTAAAAAATCACATTTTTCGTCATAAGTATTAAATTTTTTCTCGTATGTAACAATTAAATAATTTATTCATAATTAATACTCCGTATTACATTTTTTTTCATAAATAACTATTCAACCCAAAATATTAGATTTTGATTTAAAAATATTATATTTGTGTGTCAAAAGTATTAATTACAATGTTCATTATAAGTAACAAATAATTTATTCTTAATTAGTATTACATTTTTTTGTGTCAATTTTCAATATAATCTGACATGGCTCACAAATAAAGATTTATGATACGGGCTCACATGACACTCATATTTTTTATTTTTTATTTTGGTATAAAAATGGCCGGAGATTGTAGGTCAAAAAATGATGAGCTCATTTTATATAGATAAATGTGTACTCTAAAAAATAAATATATCACCTTTAATAATTTATTTAAACACGATTGCATGTGTATTGTCCTCCTTTTTGCGTACTAAGCTTTTCAAGTCTGATCTTGTTATTCGATCTTCTCAACATGCATGTGTATTATGTTTCAATATGAAAGTGTTGAAAATAAATCTTTAAGGTTTGGGTTATGAGCTGATGAACATGTTAATTAATACCATAGGACCACCCTAGCTATCTATGCTTCATACCTGCCTAATTCATATAGGCTTTAATTTCCTGTGCCCCAAAATGCTGACGCTTTACAGCATCGGCATTACGTCATCAACACCCACTGCACCAATTCAAAACTAAACTAGTTACAAAAATATTGCCATACTCCATTGCTTCATAATTGCATGAATATTTAATTTCTTCATTTATATTAACATCATATCCTTAAAAAAAGTTATCATATCTTTTTTTTGTTAGTACTATTGACTCTGTTACAGTGCTCGGCTAGGTGCCGAGACTTGGGCTGGTGCGGTATGTGTGGCACAGGGTGCGGTCCAACACGATTGTAATCTCCCCTTTCTCGCACGGTAGGTGGAAATTATTTAGTATAAAAGCATTCCATTTTGTCTTGTTGGGGCATGACCTATCATCTTGTAATGGCTTGACACAATTCTGCAAATTAAATCTTGTTTATGCTTAATTCGTTTAAGTGTTGGCAAAATTGTGCCTTTCTCACTTAAACACTTGTCAATATTGGGTGGGCTTCTCTTCCCTTGAGGCCTACTCTCATTGACTTCAATTGTTATACCATGGACAATGGTCTATCTTGTAAGGTGGCCTACTAACATAAGGTACATTTTTTAATATACTAAAATTAAAGTACATTTTTAATACACTAAAAGTTCAATTCAATTTTTAAATTAAATGTATATTATTTGCATATTAAATGTTCATTATTTGATATACAAAATATCAAATAATGAATCTTCAGTACACAAATAACGTACATTGAGTATATTGTATTAAAAATGAACATTTATTCATGATTTACATTTCAATGAGAACCATGATTCATAATATAATTTGTCCATTGACTTTGTATATATTAATTTTTATTGAATTAATAAATTGATGGTTAAAAAAAACAGAATAGAACTATAAAAAGTCTACATATTATTATTAGATTTGCTTATCGCCAACGAACATAGGGCAGTTGAATAAATGAGAATATTACCTTTTTGGATATAAAGAGCCATGAGATCAGACAACATAAATTACAAGAGGTACACAGGAGACTTTGATTTATATATTACATAAATTACAACATGTGTATTATGTTTCAATATGAAAGTGTTTAAAATCTTTATGGGTTGTTTGGTTGAATGTAGTTTGGGGCATTGAATTGCAATTCAATGAATTTTCAAGCTACATTGTTTGGTTGGAGGGAATTGTAATTCTGCGAAATTGCAATTCCCTCCAAATGATGAATTGCAATTCATGGGATACCCCCAATGAATTACAATTCGGTAGTGAGGAGGGACAATTTTATTAGTGTAAAGATAATTTTGACCCTCCTTCCATCTCCTTTGTCTTTTTTTTTTTTAAAGAAAAATAAATTTAAAAGAATTATTATTATTATACTTATTATTATTATTATTATTATAGAAAGAATTATTATTGATGGGGGATAGGCTAAGGTTCGGTACCCGGAGCTCGGAGTAGGAATAATGGACGACCAATACAGAGGGAGAGAAGACTCAAAGGAAGATATGATGACGCGGCAAAGGTCGGTCGATCCAAACACATCTAAGATTAGGCGTTTATGCTTAATTTATTTAAGTGTTGGTAAAATTGTGTCTTTCTCACTTAAACGCTTGTCAATATTGCTCTTTGCTTGAGGCCTACTCTCATTGACTTCAATCTTTTTACCATATATGGAGAATGATCTCCTTGTAATAAGGTGACTTACTGATATGAGGTGCATTTTTAATATATTAAAAGTACATCTTTAATAAACTAAAAGTTCATTTTTTAAATTAAATGTACATTATTTGCATACTAAAGGTTCATTATTTGATATACAAAGTATCAAATAATAAATCTTCAGTACACAAATAGTGTACATTGAGTATATTATATTAAAAATAAACATCTATTCATGATTCATATTACAGTGAGGATCATGATTATATTCATAATATAATTTGTCATTTAATTTTGTACATATTAATTTTTAAATTAATAAATTGATTGTTTCAGGGCCGGCCCTGGGCATGTTGCCCAGGGCCTTTGCACAGGGCCCCCAAAATTTGGGGGCCCCATATTAAAAAAAAAAAATTATTATGTATATATAGTACGCTATACACAAGGTTACAGGCTAATTATATATATATTTTTTAATTCTTTGGCGATTCCCAAACTCGGCAATTAACATTATTAATTAAGATTAAGAATGGTAATTCCCAAATCTGAATTGCTAATTAAGCATATTACCATTGTTATTTGTTAATTTATTGCCTAGAGCCTCCACTGTATAACAATTGACACAGCCACGCAGTACGCAATTCATAATTCCCAAATCTCAGATTCTAATCAGCAGTACCGAAATCGCAACTCGGCAGACCGCTCAACGCCTCAACTAATTCACACACAAAATCTCAAGTTCTTCAATTCTCTTGACAGGTAATTAAAATTACGCATTAATTCTCAAATTCATATTTATTGTTTTATTAACTTGACTTGACTTAATAATTCTGATTTAGAATAATATATTCAAGAATTTGTTTATTGATTAATTATTTATACATAGAGTCTCTAAATAAATTTTTATTTTTTATTTAGGATTTTATAATTATGTCTTCCGAAGATATTCATCTTGGTCTGAGAATCGTAAAAAGAAAAAAAAGAATTGAGTAACTAACTAAATCTCAAAAGGAAACTCTTGAAAAATTCATTACAAAATTAAAGAAACTTAAATAGATGAACAAAAAGTTGATGTCAAAGAAAAATTGTAAGATGCTAATCTTCATATAAAAGATCTTGATGATTGTGAGATTGAAAAAATTTAAATGATAGTGTGCAAAACGAGGATAGGTATCACTCTGATAATGAAAAAAATAATAAGAATGTTGAATTGTTGATAGTTGTTTAGATGTTGTTGGTCATAATGATAAACTAAACGATTCGCTTTTATTTGACATATATGATCAAAGAAATTGGGATGCCATTGATTCTAAATTAATAGATACTATTGTAAAAGATGGTCCTAAAAGAAATTTATCAATAAATAAATGTCCTAAAGATAAATTCTCTAGAAAATTTTTGTCAACATTTTACACAAGATATTTGCCAAATGGAAAGAAGCGGGATCGAGATTGGTTTGTATATTCAAAAGAACTTGACAATCTGTTTTGTTTTTGTTGCAAAATAAAAAAAAAAAAAAAGATATTGAAAAATGTGTTTTGGTCAATGAAGATTTTAGGGACTGGACACATTTAAACTTAAGCAGCATTAAACAAGTGTATATCATACAATATTTTATTCTAAATGTGCACGACGCATGTTACTTTTTAGATAAAATTTTAGATGTATTATACATTTATATATATATATATATATATATATATATATATATATATATATATATATATATATTACATAGAAATTACTTGAAAAAGGGGGCCCAAATTAAAATATTGCACAGGACCCTAATTTTTATTGGAACGGTCCTGGATTGTTTAAAGAAAAAGAAGAAGAGAGAATATAACTATAAAAAGTCTACATATTTTAGATTTGCTTATCACCTAACGAACATGGGGCAGTTGAATAAATAAGAATATTAGCTTTTTGTATGTAAAGAGCCTTAAGATGAGACAACATAAATTTAAACTACAAGAGGTACGTGTCGGCCAAGTAATAGTACGTGTCGAAACCGGAGAGATTTAGGCGCGGCTGCGGCATGGATGCTGGAGAGATGGCGGCGCCACATATTTAAGGTTGAAAAGCACATGCATGCACAGGGTCGATCGGATGAAAACATTAAGATTTAGGATTTCTTGGTTTGTACATGAAAATTGAAATTTAAATGGAATAAAATATTTAGTATTAATAATGTGTTTTAATGAAAGTATTTTGTATGTTGATAGAATGGTGAAGTTAGAATGATTACTAAAATTGATGTTTGGTTGTGTATTTTATAATGAGAATAAATATTTCTTAAAAAATAAAAAATCAAAACAATTAATCTTAATATAATAACATCTAAAGCATACACATAAAAAAAAATTAAAACAAAAATATTAAATTACTAATCCAAACTTAAAATTAGATTATCAATAAAAAAATAATTTCATTTTTAATTATGAAATAAGATCTTTATTGAAGAGATAATCAACTTTTATAATTATGTTTTAAAAACTTGTTAATCAAACATTAACTATGATTTTGATTATCATTCCTAGTGTGTAAATCATGTAAATCATGAAACTAACGCATCCTTAACTTGCTTGGGATGGAAGAAACTACACAATAAGGCAGCCGCCGTTAACGTAAAAATTAATCACCTTCACATGCTAAATATTCATTCCCTTTTTATTGAAGCATTTAATATTCAATACTTTATTTTAAAAATATTTTAACATAAAATGATAAAAAAAAATACACTTTTTTTAACGATAAAAATTCATTTAATGTGATATGTAAATTAGGATGATTGGATTATACGACAGGTCTACTAGTAGAATAACTTAGTCTTCGATCATATTTGAAAGCTTTTATGGCTTTGTGATTGCAAAACGATCATTGAGACCATACACCATCAATAAGACAAGACAAGTATGCGAGATACAACTAATCAAGCTGAACCTCAGTTAGTCTCCGATCCGCTCATTTGAAACAATTCTCTACTTCACTTAAGATATTGTTGCATGCATATGCGGGCGGGCTTAATTTTAATTAAGCATCCAAACTCTTAAATGGCAAACCTCTTTTTACTATTTTTACTTGACTTTATAGTATGTATGTATTTCTTTGCTAGTAACAAAAACTACGCAAATATAGAAGGGACTAAAATAGATAAGTGAATCTAACTTTTGACCTAAATAAGTACGACCTTATTACTTAATTCATGCATCATGTGCTATTATTTTTAGCTCTTAGATAGCTTGGTTGATTTTTTTTCCTCAATGTGATTTTACCTAGCTAATTCAAGGCTATATTATTCAGCAATTGAAGAAATCAAATTGTTGTTCATACGAGCAGCTCAGTTGTTACTTAGATAATAATTACAAGTAAAGACACAATATCAAGACTTGACAATTGCAGTGTAGGAGTTATAAATCTAATGTGGTGAGCTCATTGTGAGCACCATGCAGTGGTCCTCTCACTTAAGAAGTTGTTGAATCCACTGTGGTTTACTTTTTTCTTATGGCGAGAGATATCAACCAATCAAATAAAATGAATTTGGTAACGTAACGTTATCGTAACAAGTTTAATTAATTTCGTTGTCTGTTGACTTTGTGCTGCTTGTGCTGTGGATATATATACAACAGTACAACTGTCAGCATTTCTGCCACATTTCCCCTTTTGGGTTTTTCCATATGAATTAGGCAATGGCATGAAGCATGCATAGCTGCTAGCTAGTAACATGCATGCTCAGTATCCAACTTAAAGCTCCATGATTTTCAACAATTTCATTTTAAAACGTAAACAACTACATAATCAAGACTGCAGGGAATGTTGAGAAGAACAACCAGATTTGAAAATTAAGGTTAGTAAGAAAAAGAAGGACAATACACATGCAATTTAGTTTAGTTAAGCTGATATTTTTTCATTAAGTACATTTAACAATACAATATGTTTTGCATTTAGCATGGAGTGTGGTTGACGTATTTAAGTTAGACACTCTAAAAAAATAAGTCGTAGATGAATTAATACGTACACTGATTAATTCATCTACGACTTATTCTTTTAGAGTGTCTAGCTTAAATACGTCAACTACACTTTCCTTAAACCATGCTAAATTTAAAACATATTGTACTTTTTTAGAGTGTCTAACTTAAATACATCAACTACATTGTATATGAAATTATTCATGCATTTAGGTTAATTGAGTTAATGGTTTAATGTTTGACATGATACATTTAAACTTATTTAGAACCGAATAGGAACTAAATAAAGATGTATTTAAAATGAATTGGCTAGTGCAGTGTAATATTGAATTTAATTATATGATCATTGGTCACTCTTAAAGTTAATAACGCTAGGGATGAAAATTTAATTATATATAATCATTTGGTGGATAAACACTTATAAATGGTTTGCTGCATGCAGGTGGTAATCAAGTTTGGGTTTTAAATTTGTTCATGCTATTTCATCTGGTTTGATTCCACTTATTTTATATTATTTATATAATATAGAATTTTTCGTTGGTTGGCAAGGCTTGGGTTGAATCTAACATCCTTCAATTGAGATTCGTAGTTTATTGCCACGGAAGTATAAGAAAATAAAGTTGTGTTTTTACTAGTAGCTATAATTTTGGCATAATGGTAAGGACTTAATATTGACCATTCATATTAGAGCGGGTTATAGTAGCCGCACCAATGTTGTGATGGAATTGTTAGACGGATGATTGGATATAATATACTATACAAGTATAAAGAAGTAATATTGTACTCGTGTCTTTGCTGTTATAATTTTG
>CP025652.1:23113497-23295593 GCA_003576665.1 Ipomoea trifida | reverse complement strand
ATTGTTGGTTAAATGGCAGAATTAAATTTCTACTTAGTGGGAGGAGGTTACTAAGGGATGATCAATGCCATAATTAATGCTATGATCCATTCTCCTCTACTATATATTCGTTGTGAGCAGCAGGTTTAAAAAACACGGAAACACGAACGAACAACACACGGCAAACACTGTTTTCTCCTCAAAAACTCTGCTCACATTTCCTTCTAGCCACCTGCGTTGAACCCACGTTCCTAGTTCGCCGGATCCAAGTTCGTGTGCTCGAACGATTGGATCGTAGTACGTTTTATCCTGGGAAACCTAGACCGCAACGCTCCAGCACCCCGGGAGGCGGTAAATAAGGTTTTAAGGAGAGTGGCAACACGACTCGTGCTTCCAACTACCCGAGTTCGTCCGGATTTCATCCTCAACCGTAGTTCAGGTTTTCAACCTTTTGTAGGTTGTTTTAATTTCCTGTTATATTATCCTTCGTGGATATTTTCTGTTGTATTTCCATTATTTTTCCTGTATTTTCGAGATCAACCTTGTAACAATAGTACGTGTCGAAACCGGAGAGATTTAGGCGCGGCTGCGGCATGGATGCTGGAGAGATGGCGGCGCCACATATTTAAGGTTGAAAAGCACATGCGTGCACAGGGTCGATCGGATGAAAATATTAAGATTTAGGATGTGTTTGGTTTGTACATGGGAATCAAAATTTAAATGGAATAAAATATTTAGTATTAATAATGAGTTTTTATGAAATTATTTTGTATGTTTGATAAAATGGTGAAGTTAGAATGATTACTAAAATTGATGTTTGGTTGTGTATCTTATAATGAGAATAAATATTTTTTAAAAAAATAAAAAATCAAGACAATTGATCTTAATATAATAACATCTAAAGTATACACATGAAAAAAAATTAAAACAAAAATATAAAATTAATAATCCAAACTTAAAATTAGATTATCAATAAAAAAAAATATTCATTTTTAATTATGAAATCAGATCTTTATTGAAGACATAATCAACTTTTATAATTATGTTTTAAAAAATTGTTAATCAAACATTAATTATGATTTTGATTATCATTCCTAGTGTGTAAATCATGAAACGCATCCTTAACTTGCTTGGGATGGAAGAAACTACACAATAAGGCAGCCGCCGTTAACGTAAAAATTAATCACCTTCACATGCTAAATATTCATTCCCCTTTTTATTGAAGCATTTAATATTCAATACTTTATTTTAAAAATATTTTAACATAAAATGATAAAAAAAAAATACACTTTTTTTAACGATAAAAATTCATTTAATGTGATATGTAAATTAGGATGATTGGATTATACGACAGGTCTACTAGTAGAATAACTTAGTCTTCGATCATATTTGAAAGCTTTTATGGCTTTGTGATTGCAAAACCGATCATTGAGACCATACACCATCAATAAGACAAGACAAGTATGCGAGATACAACTAATCAAGCTGAACCTCAGTTAGTCTCCGATCCGCTCATTTGAAACAATTCTCTACTTCACTTAAGATATTGTTGCATGCATATGCGGGCGGGCTTAATTTTAATTAAGCATCCAAACTCTTAAATGGCAAACCTCTTTTTACTATTTTTACTTGACTTTATAGTATGTATGTATTTCTTTGCTAGTAACAAAAACTACGCAAATATAGAAGGGACTAAAATAGATAAGTGAATCTAACTTTTGACCTAAATAAGTACGACCTTATTACTTAATTCATGCATCATGTGCTATTATTTTTAGCTCTTAGATAGCTTGGTTGATTTTTTTTTCCTCAATGTGATTTTACCTAGCTAATTCAAGGCTATATTATTCAGCAATTGAAGAAATCAAATTGTTGTTCATACGAGCAGCTCAGTTGTTACTTAGATAATAAATTACAAGTAAAGACACAATATCAAGACTTGACAATTGCAGTGTAGGAGTTATAAATCTAATGTGGTGAGCTCATTGTGAGCACCATGCAGTGGTCCTCTCACTTAAGAAGTTGTTGAATCCACTGTGGTTTACTTTTTTCTTATGGCGAGAGATATCAACCAATCAAATAAAATGAATTTGGTAACGTAACGTTATCGTAACAAGTTTAATTAATTTCGTTGTCTGTTGACTTTGTGCTGCTTGTGCTGTGGATATATATACAACAGTACAACTGTCAGCATTTCTGCCCACATTTCCCCTTTTGGGTTTTTCCATATGAATTAGGCAATGGCATGAAGCATGCATAGGCTGCTAGCTAGTAACATGCATGCTCAGTATCCAACTTAAAGCTCCATGATTTTCAACAATTTCATTTTAAAACGTAAACAACTACATAATCAAGACTGCAGGGAATGTTTGAGAAGAACAACCAGATTTGAAAATTAAGGTTAGTAAGAAAAAAGAAGGACAATACACATGCAATTTAGTTTAGTTAAGCTGATATTTTTTCATTAAGTACATTTAACAATACAATATGTTTTGCATTTAGCATGGAGTGTGGTTGACGTATTTAAGTTAGACACTCTAAAAAAATAAGTCGTAGATGAATTAATACGTACACTGATTAATTCATCTACGACTTATTCTTTTAGAGTGTCTAGCTTAAATACGTCAACTACACTTTCCTTAAACCATGCTAAATTTAAAACATATTGTACTTTTTTAGAGTGTCTAACTTAAATACATCAACTACATTGTATATGAAATTATTCATGCATTTAGGTTAATTGAGTTAATGGTTTAATGTTTGACATGATACATTTAAACTTATTTAGAACCGAATAGGAACTAAATAAAGATGTATTTAAAATGAATTGGCTAGTGCAGTGTAATATTGAATTTAATTATATGATCATTGGTCACTCTTAAAGTTAATAACGCTAGGGATGAAAATTTAATTATATATAATCATTTGGTGGATAAACACTTATAAATGGTTTGCTGCATGCAGGTGGTAAATCAAGTTTGGGTTTTAAATTTGTTCATGCTATTTCATCTGGTTTGATTCCACTTATTTTATATTATTTATATAATATAGAATTTTTCGTTGGTTGGCCAAAGGCTTGGGGTTGAATCTAACATCCTTCAATTGAGATTCGTAGTTTATTGCCACGGAAGTATAAGAAAATAAAGTTGTGTTTTTACTAGTAGCTATAATTTTTGGCATAATGGTAAGGACTTAATATTGACCATTCATATTAGAGCGGGTTATAGTAGCCGCACCAATGTTGTGATGGAATTGTTAGACGGATGATTGGATATAATATACTATACAAGTATAAAGAAGTAATATTGTACTCGTGTCTTTGCTGTTATAATTTTGGCGTAGTCCATGTGAAGCGGTTAGTTTTGTCTTGTTAATTAAGTTATAACTTATATAATAATAATATAATAAGCAAAGCAGGAAAGGATATATATGATATTATACCCTAAGGTGATTCATACATAGCTACATAAAGAAACGAAGGTGCAGCATAGAATTACAGATAATGATCAATTGTTAGTTAAACATTGACAAATGACAAACCATAAACACATGCTGATGATAACAATAAATTTGAGGAGAATAATAATTTTGGAAGAATAAATTATTATTGAATAACCTAAAATTAAACAATATACATGAAGGTTGGATACAAAGAGTCCTAGTCAAAATAAAAATAATAAATTGTAATATTCCTAATAATATAGGGAGAAGAAAAAATAAATTCTAGTGTGCCTAGAATACACACTCCTAATAATATAATGCTTAGATGTTTGCATGCATGCATGGTTTGCCTATAAATACCCGGCTTCTCTTCATCAACTTCTCACCACTGCTCTCTCTCTCCAATACATACAATCCATCATCGTATACATACAAACATGGGTGTGTGCAAACATTGTTTCTCACTTGTCTTCATGACCTTTTTGTACGTAACATGTACACTAGCTGCCAATGCTCAGTACAACGTTGAAAGCTATGGAGCAAAACCCGATGGTAAGACTGACTCCACAAAGGCCTTTCTGGCCGCATGGGCGGCGGCCTGTGCCTCCACTTCCCCGGCCACCATTAACGTCCCGGCGGGAAGGTTCCTGCTTGGCAGTGCGATCACATTTGGGGGCCAAACATGCAAGAGCAAGGCCATAAGGTTTGAAATAGATGGAACAATTGTGGCCCCATCTGACTACAATGTTATTGGAAAGGCGGATAATTGGATCAAATTTGTAAGGGTGAGCGGAGTTTCTATTGTTGGCGGAACCCTAGACGCCAAGGGCGCTGCTCTTTGGTCCTGCAAAAGCTCCGCCAAGAGTTGCCCTGATGGAGCTGGGGTACGTACAAAATCTTCAACCATATTTGTAGTAATGATTTATACTACTAGCTATTTTAGGTTTGGTTTTTTTATTTTTTACTAACTTTTGGTAAATATTTATGTACAGACACTGGCGTTTTACAACTCAAACAACGTTGTTATCGACGGACTAAGCTCACAAAACAGTCAGAAGTTTCACATTCGCATCGAAAGCTGCCATAACACCAAGTTACAAGGAGTGAAGGTGTCGGCTGCCGGAAACAGCCCCAACACCGACGGAATCCACGTGCAGTCGTCGACAGGTGTAACAATCTTGAATTCCCACATCGGCACCGGTGATGACTGTATCTCCATCGGCCCGGGGAACTCCAACTTGTGGATTGAAAATATCGCGTGCGGCCCCGGCCATGGGATCAGGTCCGTCAAATTAAAAACAAACAATTTAATTTGATTCCATTGCGGCCTTTACTTTACTTTACAAATGAATATATAATCTTAATTGAGGAATCTTTAATTTGTTATATATGTTTGTTTGTGTGCAGCATTGGGAGTTTAGGTTGGAAAGAGCAGGAGGCTGGAGTACAAAATGTGACGGTTAAAACCGTTACTTTTAGCGGCACTGAAAATGGGTTGAGGATCAAAACGTGGGCAAGGCCAAGCAATGGATTTGTGAAAAATGTTGTTTTCCAACACGCAGTCATGTCTAACGTTAAACACCCCATCATCATTGACCAAAATTACTGTCCTAACAACCAAAACTGTCCCCATCAGGTCAATCATAGTTAACAACTAACCTTATCTTGCTGAGTATGATTCCGAATTCCATCCGATATGATATGATATGATATGATGCTAATTAAACATGTTTTATGATTAATTATATGTGACAGGGCTCGGGCGTGAAGATAAGCAACATAAAGTATAAAGACATACATGGTACATCAGCGACGCAAGTGGCGATGACATTCGAGTGCAGCAAGACACAACCGTGCCGTGGCATAACGTTGGACGATGTAAACTTGACGTACAAAAATCACCCGGCTCAAGCCTCCTGCTCTAACGCCGGAGGGACGTCTTCCGGTTCAGTTACACCGGCGAGCTGCCTCTAAGCGCTTCAAAATATACATATATACATGCTTTAATTTTCAGATGATTGAATATAATTGAAGTAATTCATATAAGTTGTCACTTATAGTTGAAGCTGTTGGCGTCTGTGTTAGCCTCATTTGGCCTTACTACGTACTATACGTACAAAAATGTATACCATACTCACAATAATACTATATATACATTTGATTTTTCGAATAATATATATAATTGTCAAATTTGGAATCAATACTTTTTATTTGCCTTTCATATCACATTATAATATATGCACAATTCATAGTACTGTTAGGACTCTACCGTCCTAATCGGCTAATCCTAGTGTATCTCTGTTAATTATTATCTTCTGTAGGTGTATATTGTTGTGATGTACTTTATGAGTTTATGATGTTTGCCTAATACATAAATATCGTTCTCATCCAAGTTTCTTGATGGTATACCGTGGTAATCCGTACAACCATGGTAGAAATATAATTAGATTAAAATATTTTATTTAATATTGCATATATTTGTTGTCAACTTGCATTTTAATTTGTAATATAAATATCCATAATATTATTACACATAAGACATAACTCTTAAATCATCAGGAGAAATAAATAGTTGAAATGTACATAGACAAAATTTCAATGTTAATTATAGTCACATACTTGTTCTCTCATCCTCTTCTTCAACTTGTGTTTGACGTATAATAAATTTTAAATAATAAATGTGTAATTTATTTTATGTGAAATTCATTTCAATTTGGGGCTAGATCGAGAATCAAAAAGTCCATTTCTATTAATTAGATGTGTCAGAAACCTAAACAACACTACTAATATAGAGAGTTGGAAAATTTATATTTTAGTATGATTGTCTTCCTTATTGCTTGTAATTGAAATTAAAAAATGATATTTTATCTATTCATCTCCTATTTTTGCAATTCATTATCCTTTTAATCGATCGTGGGACTACAGCTGGCTATATATTGTACTTCCCCTATTTTCGTAGTCAATTTCCTTTTCCTTTTTTTTTTTTTTTCCTTCATTATATATACAAGTATACAACCTCATACTTATACATATGATATAAATAACTTGCCCATATCTGTACTCGATTGCAAAAATTGTGAGTACAATAATGGTAGTTCATGTATCAAGTAATGGTGCTTCTTACACTTATGACATGCTCATGACGTACACCTTATAGTCTAATAAAAAACATGTGTGCACGAGACGATTATTAATTCAACAGTGGCATCTGCAAGATGAAAATATTGCGATTATTTGGTTACAGGAATAAATTTTGGAAAGAAAAATCAGGGATCAAGTTTCACCATCAAGTCCATGTTATAATGTGGGAATTCAAGATTGTTACACCTATCGACGACTGCACATGAATTCCGTCCGTGTTGGGGCTGTTTCCGGGAGACGACATCTTCACTCCTTGTAACTTTTTAAATTTAATTGTTCAATTGCATTAATTCAATAAGTTTCACACTGCTTTATTGTCCGAGTAAGAAAAGACTAGGATTTGTGAAGTAAAGGAGGGAGAGAGGAAAAAAAAATAAAAAATAAAAAAAGGTTTCACTAAACACTAAATAGCAACAAAAATTAGCCCAAAAGATGAACCTGCAAAATGGGCTATAATCTTTGGCAGATTTCTCAGACAAGATGCTCATATATCTTTCCAACTCTACACACTGACGAATGTTTGGTAACTCCCCAACATACAAAACTGGGGTGGACACCTTTAGATTCTTAAGCCTCCACAATATGTTGCCTCCATAAATAATGTCTACACACTTTTAAACTCCCTCATATCCTAATCGGTTGATTGGCCAGCTTTGCTCTCTTCAGCTTTGCCTTTTTGCTTGCAATTTCTTGGAATGGATTTGGGCCACCAAAGTCGAGTTTGGAACTCCTTACCTTCTTCCTCTTACCCTGATCATAATGCCCATCCCTGCACAGAAATGGTATTAACAGATTAAATTACAAGATATATATATATATAGGACCTATAAATATAAAAAATTGTCTAAGCCATCACACAATTTCTCCAAAGAAAAATGTTTTCCCCGGAGGGATTTCTTTCAGGGCAGGACCCATGACCCAACAGATTAACCTAAAAGATATGATCTGTTTGGATGGTTCCTACTCATGCTAATAATATCACAAGAATTAAGAGTTAAGACTTGTGAATATGATGGTCAATTTGAATAGTCATAGAATGTTTGTTTATATGGCAAGAATGGAACTCACCATTCATCCCCAATGTAGCCAATTTTGACACACTCATTTCCTGGTTCAGTAACGTCCAAAGGAGAAATTTGTTTGCCATCCCAACGTACGACTTCATAAGATACGAACGAAACAAGTCAGTCCTATAGCTATGGTTAAATCAATTTTTGTACAGCTCCAACAAAGGTAATGGAGGTGGAGTAAGTACTTGAAAGTAATAACTGACCTGTTGTCTCCTCTAATCCTCTGGTGAGCATGTTCATCAGACCACTCTGCTTTAGATCTTTGAGACCAATAGTTTCTCCAACATCAAATTTATTCCCTAAAGAGGTGGAGCTACTAATTTTTACAAGCTGCTTATCACTCATCAGTACAGTTTCAACATTCCCTGCTCTCTCTTTAGGTACTTCATTAACCATTCTACCTTGCGAGTGTCCAGTATCCAGTTGACCTTTTACACCTGAATTGTAGACCTCTACATCAGAGACACATGTCAATCTCTTCTTATGGAGAGAAACTCTGGCAGTCAAAACCTTTGCTTGCTCAGAAATAGGACCAAGGTTGCTTGGTAGGGCATGTTCCCCATTCAAGTACTCCAAACTCCTATTATTGATGTGTGAAATGCAATGTTTTCTAAGTTTTTGTTTTCTCTTCCTTCTCACATATAATGCAGTACCAAAGATGAGGGAACTAAGATGCATGCTGGTGATATGTGACTTGAAAGGCTTCTTTCTAACTTTCATGTTGGTCTTCCCATTGGCTTTCAGTGGTATGGTCTTGCTTGTCCTCAAAGTGTCTGATAGTGTAACTAATATATCAGATCCAATCTCACTTGTAACATAACCAGCTGTCTCATTGCCATTTCCCTTGGAGAAACCCTGAATCTGAAACACAGTTCCACAACAAACAGATAAGGAAAACATTTTCTATATTTGTTTTTAACATTTAGAATTAAGCAAATGCACATTCGAATACCATGGCATACCTGAGTATCGTCACCGCAGTCCTGGTTGGACTTTAATTGGCCTGCATCTTTCGGTTTTTGCTCACTAAGTTCCAATACCTAATCATGATATTAAATGTCTCAGATATGTGAAAAAAGAAAATAAAAATTTTCAACCTCATCAAAGAAGAATTGAACATGGATGATGGATGAAAGGGGAGCTACCTTTCCAGAAATACTTTTTCCGTTGCTACACCTAGCTAAAGATTTTTTAAGTATACTGTCATCGTCTGGTTTGTGACTGGAGTTGTCACTTGAATCCTTTTCATTGATTACATCCTCATTGCAGCTTAACGGCAGTACAATAGAGCCACTTGAATCTTTATCCACGGTACTATTCGACTTAGAAAGTACAGCAGACATTGGGGCATTTACATCTTTCATCCTAACATCTGTATCACAACCAATAGGCCTCGTCATTGCAGTTGGGACTCTGCAAATATTATGAGTTCCATCTGAGACATTACCCAAAGTAGCAGTTAGAGGCGAACATATTCCAGCAGTTATTGAAGCTTCCTTTGCTGAACTACATTTATGCTCTTTAATTCCTACACCATTTATTAAATTGCTGTCTTTATGTGCAACATCAACACGCCTCTTAGGCAAAGTACTTTTCCTATCTCGAACATAGAAAAGCATGTACGCCTTTTGCTCCAACACCTTTTTCTCGTTCACCTGGAAGACCTATTCATTGCATAGAAGATGCATGTTCTTGGAATCATAATCTCTTAATTGAAGCATGCAAGTACTATTTATAGACTCTAAACTTCTCTTTGCAAGTGCAATGACATGTTATGTATATCCAAGAAGGTAAAGAGATAATCATCAGAACCAAATCAATTACAGTCTAGTTGCTAAAAAGTATCTGAAGAGAGTGGTAGTGTATAACACCAACAACATGGAATATAAAAATGACATATATTTACTCAAATAATCAGATCAGAGATAACAAAATAGCTTATGAAACACAGGGCATAGTTCTAAAAACTGAAGTTAAAAATTAAATGAAGAAGCCACATCACGTCAAAGTGTCAAACCATGTAAGAAATGAATAAAAATCCTGTCATAAATTGCAGGAACATGATGCAAGCTGTGGACATGTATATGATGCAGGAAGGCAATAATATTTTTATCAATTATTTATTAGATGTTTTAGTTATATTCAAATTGATTAATAGTTAGTTGTCTTAGTCCTTTAGGTGTTCCAAATATTTGATTCAATTAGAAGTCTTCGTATTAACTAGTTATCTAGTCTTGAAGTGATTATTAGTTATTGGAGTCTTGTACTTTCCCTATAATAAAGAGGGAGAATTTACTGGATTAATGGCAAGAAGAATTTTAAATCCCAAAAGGGGACTAAGGGAGTTATAGGTCTCAAGCAAACCCAACTTATACAGAATAGGCAAGAATACAGGAACCAGTTCTTCCTTCTTCTGTCCGTGAAGTAGACCATAACAGTAAGCCAGTATATGGACTAGGCAGCCTAACTCATTTATACAGAACAGGCAATAATACAGGAACAAAGGTATAAATTGATTCATGCATTACATGCATGCGAGATCATGTTGATCTTCACTGTTCTCGACAAGTCAACGTTCACATCAAGAAACTGATGGTCTAAATGTGATACTTGGAGATAAATTTTATGTTGTTCACGGTACTTGAAATGCCACTTACATCCTTAACATGAAACATTCACAAAAACTGAAGCCATCCTAGTAGAAAACCCACATGCACAGTTGCAGGTAGCAAACACAGGGCAGTTTAAAGAGAAAGAAGCTACTCATCATACAAGTTTCTGAAACAGAGGCACCAAAACTATCACAAGTATACACTCTATGACAGAAGTAGTATACTTAATTCAAGTCAAATACCATCAAAGAGGAAAGAGAAAGCTAAAGTTGTCACTATACCTGATTATCATCAAGGGAATACCACATCCCACTAGAAGTGCGAACAAAGCAGTAATAGTGGCCAGAGTGGGTGGACCAGCCAGCATGAACTAGTACAGCATAAAGTGTATATTTCAAATCACTAGTCTGCAATATTTGCAAATGTAAACATTAATGAAAGCACATAATGTGAATTTGAAGTGCTAAGGGAATTGGTCTAGGAGGAGAGGGCTATGCAAACAATTATGCCAAAAATGGGTGAAGAAAGAGAGAGAGAGTGTATATATATATATATATATATATATATATATATTCTTAGGAAATACAAAAACTGTCACTACCCATTTGCCAAATCGATTCGGGGTCTAATTGAAACCAATGTCATTACAGCCATGATCTAATTGAAAGCAAGGTGTATGTCCAGGTGGAGCAGGTAGAAGTCATAAGGAGAGAGTGGGGCAAATCACAAAATGTGAGGTGGATGCAGGGTTGTTGTTTACATGGTAGGCATGGGGTGGGGATTAAACAGGCGGATTTAAAGGGGTTCAGGTAACAGGTAAGGTTAAGGTGCTAGATGATTGAAAGGCATTAAACAATGAAATTATAAATAAATAAATAATTAAAAAAAACATAGAAACTTTTTTTTAATGGTTAGAAAAAGTACATGAGAAACACCTGGCTTGTTTCACAGAATATGATAAAAAAACATGTATGTTTGGACAAAAAACTAGATTTTAAATTGAGAAGAGATTAACATCTATCACACTTTAATAAACAAAAATAGTATTAATGAATATATATTGATAATGTGACAGTCAAAATTGTCTACTATGGCAGTAAAAATAAAATTATATTTCGTTTTAGCTGTAGAAATATTATCAAACTAAGTCTATTTCTAGCTAGTTGAGATGAAAGCATGCAAAATAAGGAATGCAGTTAGACAAGAACAAAGCATGCAAACATGTTATTTTAAAAAGTAGATTTATATGCCAGAACATTTTGGATTTAAGACGGCAATAATAACAAAGATAGTCATACTTACATGGGGGCTACTCATAAAACGGTTTAAATCCAAAACAGGACCATAGTGAATCTTCTTATCAATTTTCTTCCCAGGTAAATGTGAACCAAACCGCTTCAAGTGAATGGTAAGGACATGAGGGGCCTTGTCAACAGAGAGCTGCTTACGAGCCCTGACTTTTTGTTTACATTGTTGACAGCTATACTGCTTTTCACCTCCATCCAACAACTCTGGGGCAGTGAAGTGTTCCAGTGCCTTGTATAAAGAATCTGCCTTGAGTATTTCTAAACTTAGATCTAAGAAGGGATCATACTTGTCAGAGCAGTAGGAACACTGCATGCACTTCACCTGCAAACGGTTATTAGTAGATTGAAATTTTTAGTTGACAAAATGCAACAAGCACAGCTTTCTGACAAGCAGATTCAATAAAATATCATGCAGAGAGCCTATTTCTGAATAGTTCCAAATTAGTAAGACCACTAATAAACTCAAACAAGGGAATCTCTCTAGTGATGGATTCATGGTCTCACCTGTTGACCATATAGCTAAGATTAAGACAAACTTCTCTTGGAATTTGGAAAGCTAAAGTAACAGTTATTCTGGCTAAATCTAAACCATGTGGTTAACAGTTGAGGCAGTGAACCTCAGTCACTTAAAAATTCCTCAAATAAGAGATAACAGCAACCAAGAACAATTTACCCGACTGCGAAGGCGGCCACCAAACATTCTATGGACCAAGCTTTTCTCATAAGCACCAGGAGACTCACTGGGAACTCCTGAAGGTAAGCAGCATTTATGCATTGATTCTAGCAAATTCACCATATACTCATGTGCATCTTCCTGTCTAGCATTGCGGAAATTCCGAGATATGCCTATGTATAGTCAAGGCTAACTCCAAAAATTCAAAGCTACTGGCCACAAGTACCAAAAGCAATTCTTTAAACTTGTGGCCATTTGCAGTCAACAAATTAGTAGATATCCAGCACCCTTGAATTCAATTGCTCAATAATCATATCAAGCTTAACTCATTGTGCAACTTTAACAAGTGGCATTCAAACCAAAATAAAAAGAAAACAGAAAAACACAGAAACCCACAAATCAAATGCAAACATCCAACAAAAACCCTCACAAACTTAAGTAGCAAAAATCAAGAAGTTCATGCATCATAAGCTGTTAAGAGGATACAACGCAAGTTGGACACAAGATCTTTTGGCGCAAGAATTCTCCCTGTTGCCTGAAGAGCACGACTCACATGCCTCTGGATGGCACATAAAGCACAAAACCCAGCTTTACGACCTTCAAAAATCAAGCAGACATCTTTTTTAAGAAGGATGAATATGCAAAGAGTAAGCAAGTTAAGGATTAAAAACAACAAAATCTATTATCATTAAAAAAAAAAAAAACAAGTATTCACAACTCTAAAGTGTGAGAAGCAAAAATTAAAACAGAACACATTATTTAGATTCCATTATTTGGTTGCTATGTGAGTATGTGTGTGTTTTAATGACTACAAAATACAGCAGTATATTAACTCAGCTGCCCTTAGAATTCTAGGATAATCTTGACATATCATCAAATAGGCATAAGTATTTTCTTCAGGCTCAATTGTGAATAGTATCAAACCTTGCATGGAGGTGGATATACTATAATATAGCCAAACTGCCAATTTGTATGAAAACCTAGCAACCAGTTCAGCCACTTGGCAACCAAGAACTGTAGAGCATTTAAGGCACATAGAAAATCGTTTTATGAAGCACCATTGCCTACATTCCAATTTTAGCGTTTTAGCAATTGTAGGAAGGCTGGAGTAGCCATGGGGAAGTTAGGTGCAGCATGTTCCACAGATTAGGAAGAGGTCAGGCATTATTCCTACTCATGAAGTTCTCAATTTTGTTTTGGGTTGGGGAAAATGATGGAGATACGTGGGAAAGCTAAAGAAACACTCACAAGAATTTTGATGCTTCCCACTTTCCAAATATGCTGCTAGAGGTTCAGTGTATGTCAAACACTGTAAGACTGCATTGAGAAAGCAAGTATTTCCAAGATTTTCTAAGCCAGCGCCCTGAAACATGAATACAAATAGCAAAAGGATTCATTCAAATAATCTGTATAATCTCTACAGTCAGATCTTGAAAGGAAAAAGAACATAAGATTGTAGCTCAAAATGTTTTAAAAGATCATAAAGAAGTAAATGGCAGAAATTTTGAAGACTAAAATCCTCTATTTTTGCTAGCCACTGAAAGAAATTCTCAATAGCAATGGTGGTGATTGCTTTAAAAAACAAATAATTAAAACTCAGCATAATAAAATTTATTCCGTAGTAGATAAAGTAAACAAATTCATTATTTAGAATGAAAGAAAAGAACTTGAAAGTATTGAGGGAACCAAAAGATAACAAGAAACAACCAAAATATACAAATAGCCAGAAATATGCGGAGTATCTAAATAAGTTTAAGAAGTATATGTATGTGTACATGCTAATAAATTAAGGCTATGAAGCATAGTACAGTGAGAAAAGGCAAAAGCTAAGTATATCTTATTTTAGTGAAGTTACTAACAATTCTCATAATTTTCCTGAATGTGATGTTGAGGCTGAGCTCCGGATCAAAGTCTAGGCCATCGTTGGCGCTGGCCTTATTGGAGGGAGGGTTAGGCGGGGCAGGAGCTTTGCCGGGCAGCGAAGCTGAATTGGAAGTGGAGTTGAGCGTCTCGAGGCGAAACCCTCCACTGCAATTCCCAAATCCATTGAATGATTTGCGGGCCAAATGGAAATCGATTCTCCGGTGAAATAAGGAGGTTCCTGATATGTGTTCCGACTGACCCGCAGCTAGCGGGTCCAAACTGGACTCCATTGGGTCGGTTATAGAATTGAAGACGAAGCCGGGAAGCCGGCGACTTGAGAAGTGGCGACGCAGAGGCGCAGAGCGACAGAGAGAGCGATATAGCGGTGAAAGCTGGGCTAAAAAAAAAAATTTGTTCTCAAAAAAAAATAAAAAAATTACACACACACACACACAGGCCCAAACGACGTCGGTTTGGCGGCTGTCTAATATGGCTTGACATCAAACAATTACCGATCGTAAAAGCTCCAAGTTCCTCTGGGAATCCTTCCCCAACGTAAGTACATTGATGTTGAAATTGAATTGGTGATTTGGATAACGCTCCGATCCATCTCACTCCCAAAAAGCCGCATCTACCAAGCTAAGTTAACAACTTCGATTTCCAACCTAAAATGCATGCTGAGGTAATAATCTTCCACCTCATCAGTACAGTTATGCAAGCGGATCTTATGTTTAAGTCTATTAATTATATTCCATTTGTTTTTTTTTAAGTAAATAGATGTGCTGATTAGTATTGTTATGCATAATTTGTCGCTAGCGCCAGTGGGACGGACAAATGGACTTTGGATGAGGTCGCAGTGGAATGGCCCGGATCAGACATTGCGGGTGAAAATTGGTATGGTTTCCTTCCCATCAAAATTTGCGACCGACCTTACTTTCTTCTTCCATTTGGATAGATAATCGGCTAGGGTTTCTGTGCTCTATTGATCCAACTTGCACAAGTTGGCGAACTGCTTCTTGGGAATACTACTTCCAAAATATGACCGAAATTGTCCCGAGAGGTCAGCAAAGGCCGTGATGGACCTCTCGGGCAAGGAGGTGAACCAGTATTAGGCTTGGCCATCGAAGGTCGCGAAAAAATTGTATAGTACAAGAAAATAAAATTGTACTACTAGTTATAATTTTTGACATACGATTAAAGGCTTAGATTTAACAAATTGGCATCCATGAAATACATATAATTAGGGTGTGTTTGGTTCGCACATGGGAATCAGAATCGGTATGGGTATCAAATACTTGGTAAGGGTAATGGATTTTGGTGAAAGTATTTTGCACATTTGGTAGTAGGGTGCAATGGAAATGATTATTAATTCAATTAATGGGGTATTCCAAATCCATAGTAGTATTCTAAAAACCTATCAATCAAATAATAACAATCACGTACTTTGACATCCATACCTTATACCAAAACCTGTCAACCAAACACACCCTTAATTTTTCATCACTAGCTTGATTAATTTTTAAAAAATTAAGACAATGAATACAAAAATATGAAAGAATTCTTTAGAAGACTGACCATATATACAAGTCTTTGCAAGAATTTGGTTAAAACTTTGAAAGAAAATTAGATGGGAAGCAAGTGCATTATCTAAGATTTAGGCACATATATTCAGCATTAAATCAATACATTATTGGTCATTGGGTTCCAACTCCCAAGTGAAATTGTAAAACTTTCTACTATTCCTAACTTATGAGACAGTATTACGGATCCTCATCATTTGTAATAAGACATGTTGAAGCAATAAATTTCGAACTAATATTAATCAAAAGTGACTATGAAGTCCGGTGGTATATCAAACCATTCCGAATGATATAACCAAGCTTCATTTGCTTTAGCAAGGTAATGGACGGCTTGATATCTGTCTCTACAAAGGTACCTGAATCTCACAATCAATAATAGAAGATATGAGATATTTGCACTCAAGGAGATCGACGAGGATGACAGAGCCTACATAGGTGCGGTCAGCACAATCTGATGAAGATAAGTTGGAACAAAGATCGAAGCAATCTCACTTCGCTCACGTAAGAAATTATTCAACCATAAATATTACATTTTGATTTAAAAGTATTGTATTTGTCTAAAAAACTATTACAATTTTGCAAAAGATCTTGTGGTCAAGCGGCACCCGGTGTACACTCTCATGTGGAAGGAAGTGGATTCAAGCCTCGGTGGGGGCATTTGTGTAGAACTCAAACAAACACTTTATTTATAATTTACGACCACAAGAGACTCTTCTTCTTCTTCTTTTTTTTTTTGGTATAAAAAGGGCTGGGGTTGTAGGTCAAAAAATGAGCCCATTTTATTTTTTAATGTTTAAAGTTTAATCTTAAAAAATAAAATCAACTTTATACCTTTAATTTATATCAACTCGGTTGCATGTGTATTGTCCTCCTTTTGTCATACTAAACTTTTCAACTCTTGTTTTTCTTCTCAAACATTTCCTTCAGTTTTATACTATTTATTATTTAGTTATGTTTCAATATGAAAGTGTTCAAAATGTTTGAGGTTTGGTAATGAGCATGTTATTACCACCCTACCTATGCGGCTATGTCTGCCTGCCTAATTCATATGGAAAAACCAAAACGCTTTCTGGTGCCCCAAAATATTGAGGGTGTGTTTAGTTCGCATATAAGAATTGGAATCGGTATCGAAATCGGTATCAAATACTTGGTATGTAATAGTAATAGGTTTTGGTGAAAGTATTTTGCATGGTTGGTAGTAGGGTCGAATGGGAATGATTATAAATAGTTGAGGAAGAGGAGGAGGAAGGGAAATTAAACCCTTATTTTATTAGGGAATGGATTTTGCAATTAAGAGGTAATCAAAAACACATAGTAGTGTTTTAAAAACTTTTCAACCAAACAATAACAATGACTTTGATACTCATTCCTTATAATTAAACCTGTCAACCAAACACACTGCACCCTGACTCTTTACAACATCGGCATTATCTAAAAACATAATAAGTTTCAATCCAGGTTATACCCTTGGTTTATGTCCGTTTTGTCTGTTAATTTTTGTTATACTTTACACTACAAAAGTTGTACTACATAATTTTTTGGACAAAAATATCCCTGTCGTTATAACTTCTGTTATCTTTTCACATTATAATTACCATGCACATGCGTACACAATATCCTTTCTTACATTCTTCAATGGTAAGTTTGAATTCATTTAGATATTAATTAAATATTATCATAGTTATACTACGTATTTAGTAATTTATCATTTCTATAATTCTTACTTCAATAATATTAATATGAATTATACAATTATAGATTATAAATAACTAAATATATATATATATATATATATATATATATATATATATATATATATATATATATATCCTTATAAATTCATATTCATATATGGATATACATAATACTTGATTTCAACTACCTCAATTCAACAACTTTGATCAGAAGAAGAATACATTTAAACAAATTTTATCTATTTTCAAAGACAACAAAATTTTAATACAACGTTGAGTACTCTTAAAATTACAGTGAAATATATATATTCATCAAATACTTACAATGGAATATCTTGTGTTATCAAATACTTACACAACAAAATTTTTTACTTGAATATCTATAAACTTCGACAACTAAAAAAAATGCATTATAACTATTTCAAAATGATTTACTAATTGAGTTTAAATATTGGGCACAAGTTTTCGCGCAAAGCGCGTAAAAAAAACTAGTAATATTATATTGCGTAGGTCAACACACACCAAATTAAAACTAAACTAGTTACAAAAATATCGTCATATATACTCCATTGCGTCACAATTGCATTATTATCACTATTTAATTTCTTCATTTATATGAACATACCTCATATAGTCATATCCTTCGAAAAGTTGTATGATCTCTAAATGAAACTCCATTGAATTAAGTATACTCTGATTCGCATGATATATAACATATAAGAGTAACACTAGCTATTCGCATGAAATTTAGGTTTTTTACAATATTTTTTTCCATGTGACGGAGAGAGAAGAGAGATTGGTGAGGTTTTTTGCTAACATGATTTTTCGTCCAAATTAAAGTTTTTGTAAATATTTTTTCTTTTCTTTTTAAGGTGATGGTGCGCATTCACCAATGCTGCCTAGTGGCCACTTCTTTTTCTTTTTCTTTTTTTTTTCCTCTTTTAAAAGCGGCAGAAAACTTGACCAATAATGTGATTGCTCTAAAGTATTGTAATTAATTTTCATATTAAGGTTCCTATAATTAGTTAATCAGTCATCACGATATGTTACATTACATGAAAATTTATCACTATAATTATATATAGTTATCATTTTTCATGTTATAAATTAAAATTATCATAAAATAAAATAAAATCAGTAAATAATGGAATTAATTAGCATGTGAAGGAAATTTTCTCCCTTATTGCTTGTAACTTGAATGAGATTAGAGAGACTATCATTTTAGCTTTATTCATCTCTTATGTTTTGTAGTTTAGTACTCTATTACTTGATACATGAACTACGTGCCATTGTGCTAACAATTTTTGCGGTCGAGTACATATGGGTAAGTTATTCATATGTATATTGTAATATGATATGAAAGGCAAATAAAAAGTATTGACTCCAAATTTAACAATTATATTAATATATTATTCGAAAAAGCAAACGTATATATAGTATTATTGTGAGTATATACATTTTTGTACGTATAGTAGTAGTAAGGCCAAATGAGGCTAACATGGACACCAACAGCTTCAACTATATATAAGTGACAAATTATATGAATTACTTCAATTATATTCAATCATCTGAAAATTAAAGCATGTGTGTATGTATATTTTGAAGCGCTTAGAGGCAGCTCGCCGGCGTAACGGAACCGGAAGACGTCCCTCCGGCGTTAGAGCATGAGGCTTGAGCCGGGTGATTTTTGTACGTCAAGTTTACATCGTCCAACGTTATGCCACGGCACGGTTGTGTCTTGCTGCACTCGAATGTCATCGCCACTTGCGTTGCTGATGTACCATGTATGTCTTTATACTTTATGTTGCTTATCTTCACGCCCGAGCCCTGTCATAACTAAAACATGTTTAATTAGCATCATATCATATCGGATGGAATTCTGAATCATAATCAGCAAGATAAGGTTGTTAACTATGATTGACCTGATGTGGACAGTTTTGGTTGTTAGGACAGTAATTTTGATCGATGATGATGGGGTGTTTAACGTTAGACATGACTGCGTGTTGGAAAACAACATTTTTCACAAACCCATTGCTTGGCCTTGCCCACGTTTTGATCCTCAACCCATTTTGAGTGCCGCTAAAAGTAACGGTTTTAACCGTCACATTTTGTACTCCAGCCTCCTGCTCTTTCCAACCTAAACTCCCAATGCTGCACACAAACATATATATATAACAAATTAAAGATTCCTTAATTAAGATTATATATTCATTTGTAAAGTAAAGGCCGCCGCAATGGAATCAAATTAAATTGTTTGTTTTTAATTTGACGGACCTGATACCGTGGCCGGGGCCGCACGCGATGTTTTCAATCCACAAGTTGGAGTTTCCCGGACCGATGGAGATACAGTCATCACCGGTGCCGATGTGAGAATTCAAGATTGTTACACCTGTCGACGACTGCACGTGGATTCCGTCGGTGTTGGGGCTGTTTCCGGCAGCCGAGACCTTCACTCCTTGTAACTTGGCGTTATGGCAGCTTTCGATGCGAATGTGAAACTTCTGACTGTTTTGTGAACTTAGTCCGTCGATAACAACGTTGTTTGAGTTGTAAAACGCCAGTGTCTGTACGTAATTAATACGTATGTATTTACCAAAAGTTAGTAAAAAAAAAAAAACCAAACCTAAAATAGCTAGTATAAATCATTAGATATATGGTTGAAGATTGTGTACGTACCCCAGCTCCATCAGGGCAACTCTTGCCGGAGTTTTTGCAGGACCAAAGAGCAGCGCCCTTGGCGTCTAGGGTTCCGCCCACAATCGAAACTCCGGTTACCCTTACAAATTTGATCCAATTATCCGCCTTTCCAATAACATTGTAGTCAGATGGGGCCACAATTGTTCCATCTATTTCAAACCTTATGGCCTTGCTCTTGCATGTTTGGCCTCCAAATGTGATCGCACTGCCAAGCAGGAACCTTCCTGACGGGACGTTAATGGTGGCCGGGGAAGTGGAGGCACAGGCCGCCGTCCATGCGGCCATAAAGGCCTTGGTGGAGTCGGTCTTACCATCAGGTTTTGCTCCATAGCTTTGAACGTTGTACTGAGCATTGGCTGCTAGTGTACATGTTACGTACAAAAAGGTCATGAAGACAAGTGAGAAACAATGTTTGCACACAGCCATGACTATATGATGATGGATTGTATGTATTGTAGAGAGAGAGAGGGAGCGGTGGTGAGAAGTTGATGAAGGGAAGAGGGTATTTATAGCAAACCATGCATGCATGCAAAGATATAAGCATTATATTATTAGGAGTGTGTATTCTAGGCACACTAGACTTTATTTTTCCTTCTCCCTATATTATTAGGAATATTATCATTTATTATTTCTATTTTGATTAGGACTGTTTGTATCTATGAATAATTTTTTCGTAAATACTGTATATTTTCGGGTATTCAATAACAATATATCCATCCACAATTATTATTGTCCAGTTTATTGTTCTCATCAGCGCAGCATGTGTGTATCGTTTATCATTTGTCAATGTTTAACTAACAATTGATCATTATCTGTCATTCCATGCTGCACCTTCATTTCTTTATTATGTAGTTATGTCATATATATCCTTTGCTGCTTTGCTTATTATTATATATAAGTTATAACTTAACAAGACAAGATTAACCGCTTAACACGGACTACGCCAAAATTATAAAAACAAAGACACAAGTACAATATAATATTACTTCTTTATACTTGCATTGCATAGTATATTATATTCAATCCTCTGCCTAACAATTCCATCACAGCATTGGCTCTGCTACCATAACCCGCTCTAATATGAATGGTCAATATTAAGTCTTTACCATTATACCAAAAATTATAGCTACGATAGTAAAAAATCAACTTTTTTTTTTTTAATATTTGCCTAGCAATCAACAACGCATTTCGATTGATGGATGTTAGATTCAACCCTCCAAGTCTTTGTCCAACCAAAGAAAAATACTATATATTATATTAATAATATGAACAAGTGGAATCAAACCAGATGAAAAAGCAAGTACAAATTTCAAACCCAATCTTAATTTATCACCTGCAGCAAACCATATATAACTATATAAGTGTTTATCCACCAAATGATTATATATATAATTAAAATTTCATCCCTAGTTTTATTAACTTTAAGAGTGACCAATGATCATATATATTCAGTATTACACTAGTCAATTCATTTTAAATACATCTTTATTTAGTTCCTATTCTATTCTAAATAAGTTTAATGTTGTCAAACATTAAACCATTAACTCAATTAACCTAAATGCATGAATAATTTCATATTACACTACTTATTAATTCATCTACGACGTGACTTATTTTTGTACTTAATAAGTCCAAGACTTTATGCGACCTAATATTCGCAAAAAGTCATTTACAACAGTAGCGGATTAGCTGTTTTATACTAGTGGATTTATTTTGTTTAGAGTGTCTAGCTTAAATACGTCAACTACATGATCTTAAACCATGCTAAATTCAAAACATACTGTATTGTCAAATGTAGGTTATGAGAAAATATCACCTTAACTAAACTAAGTTGCATGTGTATTGTCCTTCTTTTTTCTTACTAACCCTAATTTTCAAATCTCGTTGTTCTTCTAAAACATTCCCTGCAGTCATGATTATGGAGTTGTTTATTACGTTTCAAAATGAAATTATTGAAAATCATTGAGGTTTGGATACTAAGCATGTTACTAGCTAGCAGCACCCTAGGCATGCTTCATGCCATTGCCTAATTCGTATGGAAAAACCAAAAGGGGCAATGTGGCCGGGCACAAATGCTGACAGTTGTATATATATCCACAGCACAAGCAGCAGAAAGTCAACAGACAACGAGATTAGTTAATTCAACTAGTTACGATAACGTTGCGTTACCAAATTCCTTTTATTTGATTGGTTCACATCTCTCGCCCTAAGAGCCCACAAAATCGTGAAAAGGTAAATCACAGTAATTTAACTGCCTCTTAAGTGAGAAGACCATTGCATAGTGCTCACAATGAGCTCACTACATTAATGTGCTCACAATGAGCTCACTTTATGTGCTTTTTTGTAGTAGTGATTAGATTTTTAGATTTAACTCTTATTACATAGTAACTGTCAATTCAAGTCTCAATCTTGCGTCTTTACTTGCAATTTATTATCTAAGTAACAACTGAATTGTATGTGCGAATAATGCACGAACAATTTGATTTCTTCAATTGCTCAATAATATAGCCTTGAATTAGGCAAAATCACATTGAGGAAAAAAAAAAAAAAAGTCAACCAAGATAAGAGCTAAAAAATATAATAGCACATGAATTAAGTAAGGTACTAGTTTAGGTCAAAAGTTTGATTCACTTATCTATTTTAGTCCCTTCTATATTTGCGTAGTTTTTGTTATTAGCAAAGTAATACATACTATATATAAAGTAAAGAGGTTTGAGTCATTTAAGAGTTTGAATTGGATGCTTAAATTTATGCACATGTAACAATGTCTTAAGAGAAGTACGTGGAGATTTGTCTCAAATTGCCGGAGACAAACTGAGGTTTAGCTTGATTAATTGTACTGTATCTCGCATGCTATAGACACCAGTTAAATCCCTGACATTTTTCTTTTCATTATCTTTCGTTGTAATTTCAGTTTGATATTTATGTTTGAACCTTAATTTTTGTATGAACTAATCATATTAATTATAAATATTTTTTTTACTATATATATTTACAAATATATGTTCTTACTTTATATTTTATTTAAATATATTGATTTCATTATTTTATATTTTAATATATAAACAAACCTATTTAAATTTAAAATTATTTACATTGTATAAAGATGTCCTTTTTAGTCTTTTTAAATTTATCAGCTTATCAAAAAGCTAATTTTACCAAATACTTTTAAGCATAACAACTATTCATATTTCAGCTTCGATCTTATAGCTTTTCAGTTTTCAGCTACTTTTCAACTTTCAGCTACATTTTCAACTAGGTTTGCCAAACATAGCCCTAGTGCTCTGTTTGGCAGAGCTTATTTAGGAGCTTATAACTTATTTTAAGTTACTAATAAGCTATAAGCTTTGTTTGGTAATATTCTCAAAATAAGCTAGTAGCTTAAAATAAGAGCTTATTTTGAAATGTTACTTTAGGTAGTTTTTTAAAAATAAGCTAGGAGCTTTTTAACTTTTTTTTTTCATTTTTATCCTTAGTATTTTTAATAAATGACATCCTTTACCCACCTAATTAAAACCCTTTTAGCCTTTTATCATGAATATGTTTGATTGTATGTAATTTCAATTTGACATGGTATTTGAACATTAATTTTTGTATAAACTACTTTTATGAATTATAAACATTTTGTTTTACTTTATATATTTTCAAATATATGTTCTAACTTTATATTTTATTAAAATATATTGATTTTATTATTTTATATTTGAATACGTAAACAATATTGATTTTATTATTTTATATTTTAATATGAAAACAAACCTATTTAAATTTAAAACTATTTAAATTTTATGAAGATGTCCTTTTTAGTATTTTTTTATTTATCAATTTATCAAAAAACTAATTTTACCAAACACTTTTAAGCATAACAACGTAACTAGTACATTTCTTCAGATTTCAGCTTCGAGCTTATAGTTTTTCAGCTTTCAGCTAGCATTTCAGCTAGGTTTGCCAAACATAGGCTATGTTTGGCAAACCTAGCTGAAAAGGTAGCTGAAAGCTGAAAAGTAGCTGAAAACTGAAAAGCTATAAGCTCGAAGCTGAAATCGAAATAGCTGTTAAGGTAGTTGTTATGTTTAAAAGTGTTTGGTAAAATTAACTTTTTGATAAGCTGATAAATGTAAAAAGACTAAAAAGGACATCTTCATACATTTAAATAGTTTAAATTTAAATAGGTTTGTTTATATATTTAAAAATAAAATAGTGAAATCAATATATTTTAATAAGATATAAGGTAAGAGCATATATTTGAAAACATATAAAGTAAAACAAAATGTTTATAATTCATAAAATTAATTCATACAAAAATCAATGTTCAAACAAAAATGTCAAATTGAAATTACAACTAAACATATTGAAGAAAAAAAAGTCAAAAAGACTTAGTCAAAAAGGTTTTAATTGGAAAGGGTAAATGATGTCATTTATTTAAAATAATAAGGTTAAAGATGGAAAAAAAGTTAGGAAGCTACTAGCTTATTCTGAAACGCTACCTAGGATAGCGTTCAAAAATAAGCTCTTATTTTAAGCTACTAGCTTATTTTAGGAACATTACCAAACAGAGCTTATAGCTTATTAGTAGCTTAAAATAAGCTATAAGCTCCTAAATAAGCTCTGCCAAACAGACTCATAGTCTAAATAACCTATAAGCTCTATTTTGGTAATGTTCTCAAAATAAGCTAGTAGCTTAAAATAAGAGCTTATTTTGAAAAGCTACTTTAGATAGTTTTTCAAAAATAAGCTAATAGCTTCTTTACTTTTTTTCACCTTTATCCTTATTATTTTAAATAAATGACATCCTTTACCCATTCCAATTAAAACTCTTTTGTCTTTTCTCTTCAATATGTTTCGTTGTAATTTCAATTTGACATTTGTGTTTGAACAATAATTTTTTGTATGAACTAATTTTATGAATTATAAACATTTTGTTTTACTTTATATATTTTTAAATATATGTTCTTACTTTATATTTTATTAAAATATATTGATTTCATTATTTTATATTTTAATATGTAAACAAACCTATTTAAATTTAAAGCTATTTAAATTTTATGAATATGTCCTTTTTAGTCTTTTTTACATATATCAACTTATCAAAAAGTTAATTTTACTAAACACTTTTAAGTATAACGGCTAGGCTTACCAACTTTTTAGATTTCAGCTTCGAGCTTATATCTTTTTAGCTTTTAACTAGGTTTGTCAAACATAGCCCTACAGTGAACACAATGACACACATGCCTAAAGCAACCACACTGAGTCACAAGTCTAAAGCAAAACAATGGCACACAGGCGAACCTAAATCATCTAAGATATGAAGGAAAATAATACAAGTCAAGAAATTAAAGACAATGGTAAGTCTTAAACTCCGGGTGGACCGGGTTAAAGAAGCGGAAGACGTCTCATAAAGCAAAGTCATTGATTTGATTTCCAATGACAATTCACAATTGACATTGAAGATGGAAATTCAATTTGTTTCAAAATAATAGTAATAATAAAAGATGAAAATTCAATTTTGCCTCTACTTTATTGAAATTATGATCCTAATTAATTAGAAACGTATGGTATGAGATAAAATATAAATTTGTAATCCCAATTAGAAGTGTTAGGTTCCAAATTTTGAATCAATCAATCAAAAAGCAAATGTATGTTGTATTACATTTGTAGCAAGCTAAGGCCAAATCACGCCAATTAACAAGCTAAGCTAGCCTCAACTGATAAGCAACAAATTATATATATCAGTTCAATACAAGCATCTGAAACCGCCTAGAGGCAGCTCGCCGGCGTAACTAAACCGGAAGACGTCCCTCCGGCGTTAGAGCAGGAGGCTTGAGCCGGCTGATCTTTGTACGTCAAGTTTACATCGTCTAACGTTATGTCACTGCAGGGTTGTGTGTTGCTGCAGTCGAACTTCATCGCCACTTCCGTCGCTGATGTCCCATGTATGTCCTCGTACTTTATGTCGCTAAACTTTAGAAAACACTTTAGGAAACTTTAGAAAACACTTTCCACACTTGTAATTTACCATTAATTAGGAAATTTAGAAGGAGAATCCATTTGTATTTCCAACATTCAACATCAATTTCAGATTATTCCTTTCAATCAAGTCATCAAGTTAAGTTCTCTATTGTCTATTTTTGCATTTATAATTCTTAAAGTTTCTTTTGAATTCCATGTTTATTATTTCAATTGATTATTGCTTTACATTCAAAATATGAATACTTAAACATAATTAGGATTTGAATTGAACTTCCTTGAATCCCAATATGAATTAAATTGCATAAATTAGGTTTGTATTGTCTTAATGTTGAACTTGGCTATGAATTGGGTAGAATTGATTTGAATCTTCATAGTTATGGCCAAACTATGCAAGAGATACTTGGAATTGGTGTTCCACCTATGAGAATAGGGCTACACCATAGCCAAACCTCTCATATTTCTTACTCACCTTTGAGAAAAGGGAGTTTGAAGGAAATAGGCACACAAAGTGTTTGTTAAATTGCCTCTTCTAACCAAGTTGCCATGAGAATGGGACTTAGGATTAGTTGATAGTCCAATTGATCACGAGAGTGACATTGGCACTTAAACCATTTCCCCAAGTTCATCATCTAGACTTACACATCTTAATCTTTAGACACAAGGGATTTTATTCAAGGATGTTTGGTTCAAATCTCTATTCCATATATTGTTCTTGTACTTCAATTACTTGTTTACATTACCGATTTCTTAAACATGCAACAATCCAATATCTTTAGGTTAGCTTTCAAACACTCTATGAACCCGTGTTTAACCCCTTATTACTCAAATCCCCTTTAAGCCATTCCTTGAGAACGATACTCTTAATTTCAATCACCACTAAAACCAACTTTCAAAAAGCTATACGCTCGAAGCTGAAATCTAAAGAGCTGTTAAGCTAGCTGTTATAATTAAAAGTGTTTGGTAAAATTAGCTTTTTGATAAGCTGATAAATGTAAAAAGACTAAAAAGGACATCTTCGTACAATTTAAATAGTATTAAATTTAAATAGGTTTGTTTATATATTAAAATACAAAATAATAAAATCAATATATTTTAATAAAATATAAAGTAAGAACATATATTTGAAAGCATATAAAGTAAAACAAAATATTTATAATTCATAAGATTAGTTCATACAAAAATCAATGTTCAAACACAAATGTCAAATTGAAATTACAACCATACATATTGAAGATAAAGAGTAAAAAAGGTTTAGTCAAAAAGATTTTAATTGGGAGGGGTAAATGATGTCATTTCTTTAAAATAATAAGGTAAAAGATGGAAAAAAAGTTAGGAAGCTACTAGCTTATTTTGAAACGCTACCTTAGGTAGCGTTCAAAAATAAGCTCTTATTTTAAGCTACTAGCTTATTTTAGGAACATTACCAAACAGAGCTTATAGCTTATTAGTAGCTTAAAATAAGCTATAAGCTCCTAAATAAGCTCTGCCAAACAGAGCCTAACATTTCTTCAGATTTCAGCTTCGAGCTTATAGTTTTTCAGCTTTCAGCTACCATTTCAACTAGGTTTGCCAAACATAGTCTAAATAACCTATAAGCTCTATTTTGGTAATGTTCTCAAAATAAGCTAGTAGCTTAAAATAAGAGCTTATTTTGAAAAGCTACTTTAGATAGTTTTTCAAAAATAAGCTAATAGCTTCTTAACTTTTTTTCACCTTTATCCTTATTATTTTAAATAAATGACATCCTTTACCCATTCCAATTAAAACTCTTTTGTCTTTTCTCTTCAATATGTTTCGTTGTAATTTCAATTTGACATTTGTGTTTGAACAATAATTTTTTGTATGAACTAATTTTATGAATTATAAACATTTTGTTTTACTTTATATATTTTTAAATATATGTTCTTACTTTATATTTTATTAAAATATATTGATTTCATTATTTTATATTTTAATATATAAACAAACCTATTTAAATTTTATGAATATGTCCTTTTTAATCTTTTTACATTTATCAACTTATCAAAAAGTTAATTTTACTAAACACTTTTAAGCCTAACGAATAGGCTTAACATCTCTTTAGATTTCAACTTCGAGCTTATAGCTTTTTAGCTTTCAACTAGGTTTGCCAAACATAGCCCTACAGTAAACACAATGACACACATGCCTAAAGCAACCACACTGAGTCCACAAGTCTAAAGCAAAACAATGGCACACAGGCCAACCTAAATCATCTAAGATATGAAGGAAAATAATACAAGTCAAGAAATTAAAGACAATGGTATGTAAATACCACTATATGTGGAACTATTCTCAATTTGAAATGTATTCCGCACCAATTAAATATATGTACACATTTTCTTTTGATGTTTGAAGCATCATCTTAAACTCCGGGTGGACCGGGTTAAAGAAGCGGAAGACGTCTCATAAAGCAAAGTCATTGATTTGTTTTCCAATGACAATTCACAATTGACATTGAAGATGGAAATTCAATTTGTTTCAAAATAATATAATATAATAATAATAATAATAGTAATAATAAAAGATGAAAATTCAATTTTGCCTCTAATATTACATGTATTTGGATGTCACAAATTTGTCTAAATTATTGAAATAATTATGATCCTAATTAATTAGAAACGTATGGTATGAGATAAAATATAAATTTGTAATCCCAATTAGAAGTGTTAGGTTCCAAATTTTGAATCAATCAATCAAAAAGCAAATGTATGTAGTATTACATTCGTAGCAAGCTAAGGCCAATTCAGGCAAACTCAGACGACAATTAACAAGCTAGCCTCAACTAATAAGTAACAAATTATATATATATATATATATATATATATATATATATATATATATATATCAGTTCAATACAAGCATCTGAAACCGCCTAGAGGCAGCTCGCCGGCGTAACTAAACCGGAAGACGTCCCTCCGGCGTTAGAGCAGGAGGCTTGAGCCGGGTGATCTTTGTACGTCAAGTTTACATCGTCTAACGTTATGTCACTGCAGGGTTGTGTGTTGCTGCAGTCGAACTTCATCGCCACTTCCGTCGCTGATGTCCCATGTATGTCCTCGTACTTTATGTCGCTTATCTTCACGCCCGAGCTCTGAGATATTGAATCACAAAACAATTAGCATCATATCGGAAAATTAAAGGAGATTTCATTTTCTGTTTTCGTTGTTTTTAAGGTAGTTTTGAGGATGGTGGTGGAACAAGCAAATTAAAGGAATATAATGATTGACCTGATGAGGACAGTTTTGGTGGTTAGGACAGTAATTTTGGTCGATGATGATGGGGTTTTGTACGTCAGACATAACTGCGTGTTGGAAAACAACATTTTTTACAAACCCATTGCTAGGCTTTGCCCACGTTTTGATCCTCAACCCATTTTGAGTGCCAGTAAAAGTAGCGGTTTTCACCGTCACATTTTGTACTCCACCCTCCTGCTCTTCCTTACCTAGACTCCCAATGCTGCACAGACAACATAAAAATCAATCCTTAAGATTAATTAATTATATTTAACTGTAAAGGCCACCGTGCGCAATATAATGGCATAAAAATGCATTTGACCTGATTCCGTGGCCGGGTCCGCAGGCGATGTTTTCGATCCACAGGTTGGAGTTGCCGGGGCCGATGGAGATACAGTCGTCGCCGGTGCCGATGTGGGAATTCAAGATTGTTACACCTGTCGACGACTGCACGTGGATTCCGTCGGTGTTGGTGCTGTTTCCGGGAGCCGAGATCTTCACTTCTTGTAACTTGGCGTTGTGGCAGCGGTCAATGAGGATGTGAAACATTTGGCTGTTTTGTGAACTTAGTCCGCTAATAACAACGTTGTTTGAGTTGTAAAACGCCAGTGTCTGTACATATATATATGCCGTCGTAAAAAATTAGAAAAAGGAAAAGATTATGATTCTTGATATATATATATATGGTTGATGAAGTTTGTTTAATTTGCGCGCGTAAAGTAAGTACCGTAGCCCCTTGAGGGCAATTATTGGCAGAGTTTTTGCATGCCCAAAGAGCAGCGCCTTGGCCATCTAGGGTTCCGCCGAAAATGGAAACTCCGGTCACCTTTTCAAATTTGATCCAATTACCACTCTTTCCAATCACATTATTGTAGTCAGATGGAGCCACAAGCGTGCCATCCATTTGAAACGAAATGGCATTGTTCTTGCATGTTTGCCCCCCAAAAGTTACACTCCCAACCAAGAACCTTCCCGCCGGCACGTGAATGGTGGCCGGAGCAGTGGAGGCACACGCCGCCGCCCATGCGCCCACAAACGCCTTGGTGGAGTCAGTCTTACCGTCTGGTTTCGCTCCATAGCTCTGGACATTGTAGCTACCACTGCCTGCTGATGCAAATGTTACGTAGATGATAAAGCTGAAGACAAGTGAGAAACCAAGCTTGGAGACTGCCATGTTTTGTAAGTTTGTATGTATATGATGATGGATTGTATGTATTGTAGAAGGAGAGAGAGTGATGAGAAGTTGAAGAAGGAAAAATGGTATTTATAGGCATGGGTGGACGTTTAAGTTGGGTCTAAGGAGTTGAACCATGTACAAATTAAATCGTGTCTTATTATTTATAGTTTAGTACGTATTGGGCAACACAGTCAAGTCAAATATTTAGTTTAGTAATTACAAAATTCTAAATTTGAGATAGTGGACTATATATTCACTTTTTATTATATACTCGGTAAGTGTTGTTATATATAAATACTTTATTCAAAATATAAAATATGTAAAATCAACTGTCTACTAGTGAGTACCTATAGTGAAATGAATAAAAATGAGTATTCAAGATGCATGTAAATTTTTATTAACTTTTTAAAATTTAAGACAATGGATACAAAAATAAATGTAATTGACCAAACAAGTCTTTGCAGGAATATGCTTAATTAAAGTGATGTGAAAGGAAATTAAATGGGAAGAATATAATGCACAAAAGTTACAGTACTAAAAGTGTATTATATAAGATTTAGACACGTATTGAGCATTAAATCAAGACATTGGATGGGTCCCAAGTAAAATTGTCAAGCTTTCTACTGTTCCTAATTTGTATATTGATATGTATGCAACGTTGACTACATTATTAAGCAGTAAATTATGCCGCTTAAGTAGTTACATACACTAGGCCCAAACGCTTATTACGCCACCCAAATTAAATGTAATAAATTACATTGCATATTTAGCATATTAAGAAAGAAAAGAATTTTATGAACATATACTACATTGTAACAGAGTCGGTAGTACTCAACAAAAAAAAAAGGAAAGAAAATGATTTTAACCAGTTTGGTTGGCGTGGGTGGTCGTGCACTCTCATCTCTTAAGAGAAATCGAGAGTCCGAACCCCCTTTGTATAAAAAATTAATATGATATGTGCCGAACTGGGACTTAAATGGTATCTTCTACAATTAGAGTCAAAACCTTTTTCGACTCTGTTACAATGTTGTATCTGTTCATAACTAGCTACTTTCTCAACCTGCTCAAACCTATAACCTTCCATTTGAAAGATCATTCCATGCTACTAGATCACAAGGTCATTGGCAAGAAAAACAGAAAAAACTTTAAAATTAAAAGGAATGCAGAGGGTACCTCTATATTCATGTGGAAGAAAATTAAATAATTCTTAAAAGAAAAACATTTCGATGGGATAAGACCCACCGGTCAAGAAAACCAGGCCCGTAGCCAAGCACAATTGACCCATTGGTGAGGTCTAGATAGAGATAATAGATTGTTAGGAATAATAGCATAAAATAAATTTTGATGGTGCATGTAAAATAAGTTGTTGGTCCCGAATGTGAAACAAAATCTAGTGAGAAGGGGGTTAGTCCCCCTTTAGACTTTGAAAACTATATATATATACGTAGTATATTTTAAATATTAGATTTTTAAAAGACTTGACAGGTTAATCTCTAAACAACACACCAAAGTATTATATTGAGATCTTAATAACTAATTAGAAGAAAAAAACTAATATAATCTTGATGATTTTCTAAAGTTTGGGAAACACAATGGAAGTGTCCATCTTGTCCTATGTTTGTAAAAGATTTTTAACACTTTGGTTTGGTGATTTAGTAGAATTTAAAGATTAGTTTGAAAAACACCAAATAATAAGTTAAATGCTAGAAAGTAAATAAGTATACAGATAGAATTAAAGAGAGATTTTATAACAATTCTAGAATGATGTAATTTCTTTACTCCACTCTTCGATTTTTTTTTATTAAGGATAGAAATTCACTAAGCAGAGTTTCTCCAAATAAATACAATAGTGAACTACTACTTGTACTTTGATCCCTAAATCCATCACAAGACCGTTAATTTTTCACAAGTTCCACCAACTTATTTCTACTCTAGCTAGCACTTTCTACTTCTCTAGCTAGTAGGTAAAGTTACGTAACAAATACTCCAACCAAAGGTTGAGTCGTCCTTCAATTATGGACTCTTGAATATGTGATTTTGGTCTTTCTTGTGAGTACTTTGAAGTTTGAACTGTTAAAGAGCTCTTGGAGTTTCAGCACTTAAATATATGTATCTCTTTATTGTGTAAGATTTTTACTAGTTTCAATTTTTTTTAATCGTTTTCTATATATCTTTACCTTGAAAAAAAAAATCTTTAACTCTATTTATATTTGGAATTTAATTATCCTTGGAAGAGAAACCAAACTCATCCCTAATTTTATTAACAAAAATAAATGTGAGTATCATATGTGATGGAGATGCATGAAAGAATAACTAATGAGAAAACTAAGGTTGCGTTTGGTAGACAAGTTTTGGTATAAGGTATGGATATCAAAGTGATTGTTATTGTTTGATTATTGACAGGTTTTTAGAATACTAGTATGGGTTTGGAATACCCCATTAATTGAAAAACTCATATCCTTATTAAATAAGGGTTTCATTTCCCTTTCTTTTTTTTTCCCCAACTATTGATAATTATTTCTATTCCACCCACTACCAAACATGCAAAATACTTTCGGCAAAATCCATTGCCCTTACCAAGTATTTGATATCTATATCGATTCCAATTCTCATGTCTAAACCAAACACACCCTAAGTATATATCACAAACAAGTCAGTCTTTGCAGGAATTTGGTTAAAAATATGAAAGAAAAATAAGTGAAAAGAATATACTGCACAAAAGTGAATTACTGATAAAGTGTATTATTTAAGATTTAGGCACGTATTAAGCATTAAATCAAGACATTGGATTCAAACTGAAAATTTCAAACTTTGTACTATTCCTAATTTTGAAATCCTATGTATGAACATTGATTACATTATATATTAAGCAGTGAATTATGCCGCATACGTAGTTACGTACATTAGCTAGCAAGGCCTCTCCTAAAACTCTTCCTCAAATAGCTTATAATTATTAGGTGTCATAAATTAGTTGACCGCATTTGTACATTTAGGGTGCGTTTGGTTGACAGGTTTTGGTATAAAGTATGGATATCAAAGTGATTGTTATTATTTGTCTCACATGTTTTTAAAATACTACTATGGGTTTGGAATACCCCATTCATTGAAAACATCATACCCTTATTAAATAAGGGTTTTATTTCCCTTCCTCATTTCTTCCCCAACTATTAATAATCATTCCCTTTCTACCCAACTACCAAACGTGCAAAATACTTTCACCAAAATTCATTACCATTACCAGTATTTGATAACCATACCGATTCTGATTCTCATGTGCGAACCAAACACACCCTTATTAAAGACTAAACTATCTAATGAAAAATGTCATTGTGAACACAAAAAAATTGAAATATATATATATATATATATATATATACTCCCTCCGTCCCATTTTGGTTGTCTGCTGGTTCGTTTAATGAGGCTTGACTGAAGTTATTTTTAATCCAATTTTTCATAATATTAAGTTTAGTATTAATATATAAAATTTATATATTTAGAAACTACATCAAAAGTACTATTAAACACAAAAAATTAAATTTAAAAATAATAAAAAATTACTAAAGAAAATAAGTAATGAAGAAAGTGTTGGTTTGACCAATGAATAGTAAATAGGACAGGTAAAATGGGACAGAGGGAGTATATATATATATATATATATATATATATATATATAGAGAGAGAGAGAGAGTGAGTGAAGATCAGGTGCGGCCGTGCTCTCCCGTGCGGTTCACACCACTCAATGTTACGAAACACACCACTCAATGTTAAGAAACACACCACACACCACACACCACAAGTGCCGCGAAAATTAAATTATTAAAATAATAATATACTTTTCGCGGCACCTATTCTCAATGGGTGCCGCGAAAACTATATTATTATTTTAATAATTTACTTTTTGCAGCACTTGGTCTCAATAGGTGCTGCGAAAAGTATAGTCTTTTTTTTTTTTATTTTAGGGAATCTACTACACCTTTTTAAAGAGGTGTAGCGGAAAGTTGGGCTTATATGTTCAATTTTGTAGTAGTGTGGGGTTTTGCAAGGGTGGTCGGCAGTCAACCCTCACCCCAACCCCTCCGAGACCAAGTGAGATGCTGGAGGCCCGGCCTCCACGGGTGCAAGGAACTCAAGCTCGGCCACTACGAGCGTAAGGAGCCCGAGCTCAACTACTATGAGCACAAAGAACCCTAGCTTGGCAACCAAGAGGATGAAGAGCCCGAGCTCAGTCGCGATGAGCGCAAGGCAGAGTAAACAACCCTATGGTCACAGCCATGCACGCTGGCCTCGGCCTTGGCAATCCCTAACGGTAGTATATATAGGGGGACGCCCCCGCTCAGTACCTAACGGAATAACCTATATATTATGGGCAGCTTGCCCTTTGACAAGGCTGAGGCCAAGCAGGTGAGGAGAACCTACCTGTTCCTCGGTGATACACTCTATAAGAGGTCAAGTCTAGATGCCTACCAGTCCTGTCCGTGCAAGCCCGACCTACCTGCTGGCTAGACCACCTCAAAGAGTACAAGAAGACGGACGTTCTTGTACTCATTCAATTGAGTGGAACATAATTTTTGTACTTGTCCACATAAGTAGCTTAGTTGGTCATAGGGTTGAAGTTTAGAAACAATGACATATGATCGAGTCTCACCTGGTATGCAATTATCTTAAGAGTCCTTCACTTCTAAATAATTTCATATATGTTACTCATTCAATTTATAATTTATGTTACCGTGGAAATAATTAATACTAACACAGTAACACGTACATGTTATATACTTTTTTTTAGTACTACTGACCATAACCCTATTATAATGCAATATATGTTCATAACTACTTTCTCAATCTACTGAAGTACAAAGAGTCAATACCGTATCCACAGATGCTCAAACTTACAATCTCCCATATGGGAGAACAATTTGGTGTCATTAGATCACAGGGTCCTTGGCATTAACACATGTTATATACATTTACACGATAAATCATCATATGATATTTTCATTTTATTCATATTTTAAGTGAAACAAATAAACAAATCACGAAAAATAAATAAATTATATATGATAATTTTAATATAAGATAATCATGAAAATGGTAACAAACAAATTAAAGAGTAAGGCATTAGATCAATATTAAGGAAATGCTTCCCACCCTTACAAAAAGCTTCCAAAGTATACGCCTACCTTGCATTTATGTTGTGCCTTAAAAGTAATCTAATTGAGTTTGTTATTAAAAGCTACTTATTTTTGTCTACTTTATTTTTTTATGAGTTTCTCCGCTTCGTTTAGTTTTCAAATGTCTAAAATGTCCTTCATCGGTAAAATGTTTACCGTATGCACTTAGTCCTAAGCTACTACTTTATTTAGAAGTATTTTGAATTAAATTAGAACAAATCATTGTTTAAAATTGTTACGATGAGGCCAAGAGGGCCAAGTCCATTTGATAATATTTGATACCCAAACTTTAAAGAAATAAATTTATGTATTCGTTATTTGTTCGCTATAACTTTTTAACTAAAAATTTGATCCAGACAATTGTTATTAGGGCCGTTGAGATTAAGAGGAAGATTTTATTTAAGAGTAACATTATTCATATAATCATATTCTCCGGTTTTAATCTTTGCTTACGTGTGGTATGTGAAAAAGCTAAGGGTGATTCACAACTTCTATTACTTTTTTTTATATTAATAAAATTATAACACATGTGAGTATGTGACAGAAGTTCTACTCTATAAGACTACGTATATTATATCCCGTTGTTTAAATTACAAGCATCAAGAAATTAAAACCAATTTCAGATAACCCTCTGAAAAGTAAAGTTGCGAAGTCATGAAAAGATTTATGTTTATTCACCAAAAAAAAAAAAAAGATTTATGTTTAGGCTCAAAAGTTAGCCAGTTTTTCAGCTGGTAAAGTACTTCATTTCCGCAAAATTGAATGCTTTCATTTCAGCGGCCCCCTAAAAAATGCTTCTTTCTCAATTCATCTTTGTTCCTATAAATATCCATTAACTTGATCAGAATTATTCATTATGAAAATGGCTGCAAAAATCACTGATCTTCTTCTCATGCTACTCATCTTTGTAAGTGAATCACGTGTCATCATCTCATCAGCATTCAATGTTGTTGATTTCGGGGCAAACCCTGACGGCGAGACTGACTCTTCAGAGTCATTTTTAGGTGCATGGGCGGCGGCCTGTGCCTCGCCGGAGCCGGCCGTCATTTACGTGCCGCCGGGAAGGTATTCGATCACGCAAGTTAAGTTTGGAGGAAAGCAGTGCAGGAGCAGAGGCATTGAATTCTTAATCAACGGCACCCTGGTTGCTCCCGCCGACTATAATGTCATCGGAAACGTGGGTTACTGGATTCTGTTTGATGGCGTTGACGGCGTCTTCATTAACGGCGGCACCCTCGACGGTCAGGGTGCTGCCTTGTGGAACTGCAAGGCTTCCCGGAAGGACTGCCCCATTGGCTCTACGGTAATAATTCAATCAAAAGATTTAACTATATATATTACTCCCTATGTGTTTCTAATTTTCCATTCATCAAAGGTTATTTTTAATTTAATTTTTTATAATATAAATTTAGTATGAAATATTAGTATATAAAATTTATATATTTAGAAAACTACATTTTTTTTTGAAAACTTTAGAAAACTACATTAAAAGTACTATCAAACATTAAAAATTTTAAATTTAAACATACAAAAAAAATGAGAGAAAAAAAAAAGAAAAAAGATATGATTTGACCAATGAATAATAAATAAGACAGATAAAATGAGACAGGAGAATATTATTTTGAAATTAAAACTCCTAATATTAAGGCCTTGAAATGCATACATGCAGAGTTTAGGGTTTATCCATTCCAACAATGTCATGGTATATGGGCTAACCTCCGTTAACAGCCAGTTGTTCCACGTCGTTATCCTTGCTTGCAAAAACACAACGCTGCAAGGGTTAAACATTATGGCCTCTAGAAATAGTATGAATACAGACGGCATCCATGTCCAGTTCTCGTCAAGTGTTGTCATCGTCGACTCTAATATCGGCACCGGAGACGACTGTGTATCAATCGGCCCAGGCAGTACTAATCTATGGATTGAGAACATTGTGTGTGGCCCCGGCCACGGAATCAGGTAACTATCTACTTTTGTTTTTCATTACTTGAATAGCAATTACATACGATGTAACCATATATAGGAGTGGGGAGAGTTCGATGAGATGACTGATGTGATCCACACCAATCTGAATAGATCAACGGTTGAGGATTGTTGAAAAAAAATTAGTGAGGTTAGTTTTATAAATATTACAAAGTTGGAAGTTTATATTATCATAATTATAAAATTTAACAAGTGTAGTTTTTTTTTACTAAAACGCTCAACCATTGATGAACCCTAATGAAGTCAGGGACTAAAATCTGTCTCACTTTTTACACTAGGGAGTAATCTCATTTGAACCACCCTATGGACCAAGATCAAATGAGAACATGATCGTTCAATAAAAAGTGAAGATTGATCTCAGCCGTCCATCATAATTCATTAATAATTGATACTCATAGTAAAAAATAATACGAGTCAATTTTATAATTACTTTAAATTTTCAAGTATGTAATATTTATAAAATTGACCACACTTTTATTTCTTTTAGCAACCATCAACTTTTGATTTATCTAAATGGATGGACGGATCATATCAATCTTTATTTTTTATCGGGATCTCGTTATCACGTGAAACCTCCTATATACATGTGTGTGCGTGGGAAAAAAGTAATTGGTTTGTGAAATTGGCACGAACAGCATTGGAAGTTTAGGCAAGGATTATGAAGAAGAAGGGGTGCAAAATGTGACGGTTAAAGTGGTTACCTTTATAAATACACAAAATGGTGCAAGGATAAAAACTTGGGGCAGACCAAGCACAAGTTTTGTGAAGGATGTCCTCTTCCAACATGCTCTTATGTACGATGTCCAAAATCCCATTATTATCGACCAGAATTACTGCCCCTACAACAAAAGTTGCCCAGGCCAGGTATTATATCATCATTTCAATATTTGTACGTTTTCAGTTTTGATAATTCTATAATATTACTTTTCTCACAAAAAAATTGCCTTTATTATTAAAGGTTTAATTAACCAACTCTTAATAATTGTACATTATTTCAAGTTCATTATATAAGTGTGAGACTCTCTTTAAATTGTCTATATATCAATATAATTTTTCATGTATATTAAAATAAAATCATTACATTTTTAAACTATATATAAGCTTTACGTATATAGATTACAAGCTAACCCAACCTAGACTACATGAAGGCTGAGCTAACATTGTCTTATATACAAGGTCATGTCGTGCTAGCCCATGCAGAATGGGCCTTGCCACATTAAATCAGCCAAGTCTAGCCCAACCAAAATTATATGAAGAGTGGCTGCCAGCCTGCCAGTCTTTCTACTCCATATACAAAGTCATGTCGTGCTAGACTGCTGGCTCATATATGTTACTTTATCTCACACTATCATTCTTAAATCACACTCGTTAATCAAATAAAAAAAACATAAAATATATGATAGACAAAGTAATGTGATTCTTTAAACATAAATATAACCTTTACTTGTATCAAAACTATAAATAATGAAATACGTACACTCAATTAGATGATAATAATACAAAATCTCAATCACAATGACGTACAAATAATTTGTAATCAATGATGAATAAATAACTCAAAGAGTATAACAAGCTAAGAATCCATTTTTATTGCTACTTTCATTAGAAATTAAACTTATAATCTCTTAAATTGATTGTGATTGGTTATTCAAGTATGGAGTGGTGTTAATATTTATTATTTTTTCTACAGTATTCGGGTGTGAAAATTAGTGATGTAACATATGAAGACATCCGAGGAACATCTGCAACGCAAGTAGGGGTGAGACTCGACTGTAGCGCGACGAACCCTTGCAGCAGCATAAAACTACAGGACGTAATGCTGACGTACGAAGACGGACCGGCCGAAGTGTCATGCGTTAACGCCGACGGAACAACTTCCGGCGTTATTCAACCTATGGCTTGTTTCTAATTAAGACAACAGCGTAACGTATGTAGCAAAAGTAACAAAACACGTTTTTTTTTTGTTTTTTGTTTTTTGTTTTTTGTTTTTTGTTTTTTTGTTTTGTTTTTTGTTTTATTATCTTCATCATCTTCAATTAAATTAAATTCAATACGTACTTACTTGAGAAATGCACGTCCACATTATGTTGTGAAAATGCCCGAAAGAGATGACTAACTTGGAGGAACATAATTTTAATAAAAACAAAAAGAAAAAGAAAAAACAAAATTGTCACTTACCGCACGATTTTACATCTTTAGTTAAAATTAAATATGTCCATTATTATTACATTTTTTTTTGTCAATTCTTTACAATGACCTCACTATCAGAATATTGAAAAATAGGATCGGAGATTTAAATATTTTGGGTGTTTGAAGGACTTGAAATTGATGCATGGAAGAATGTGATAATTTTTTTTTTTTTTTGAAAACAAAACCAGCAAGCTATATTAAATTAGAGCCGAAAGCAAGTCTGGCGGGATAGTATCCCAATACAAAGAATTTGCCTGAGTAAAGGCTAAAGAAGCAAGCGAGTGCGCACCTTGGTTCGCAGACCTCGGCACCACACTAATCGAAAAACGAGTAAAAGATGAAATAATAGCCTTCGAAGCATTTAACGAGAAGGCTACATAAAAATGAATATCAGACTGTTCAGAAGATAATAAACGATGAAGAACAGTGCAATCCGTGTGAAGAACTACCGAGTTGAGCCCACGATCCCGAATCCAAGAGAGAACTTCCTTACAAGCAACTGATTCAGCCATGAGCGGGGAAAAGCAATCATGCAGAGGTCCATTGAACGCCGCCATGAAAACACCTTGAGCCGAGAATAGAATGGCCCCCACCGACGCTCTCCTTGACGCATGCTGAAAACCAGCATCAAAGAAGCAACGTGGCAGAAGGGAGTCTGTGTCTTCGTGAGGTGGTGAAGCGGCGGCTGATTCCATTTGCGCAGCAGCAGCAGCAACGTGCGTCGATTGTCGGCAGTGAACATCATTCCATGCACGGATCGCCACGTCTGCCGTAATCCATAACTTCCGAGGCGTTGGCAAAATTCCATCCCAAACCGCCATGTTACGCGTCTTCCAGAGATGGTATAGGACTGCCACGACCACAACCAGCTGTTCATGAGAATGAGAATCCATGACATTAGCAAACCAATCACAAAAATCAACCCCTCCCAAAGTATGTGCTGTAATGGAAGATGCATGCCACACCCGTGTGGAAAATTCACAAAATAAAAATGTATGCATTAAACTCTCATGATATTGACCACACATGGGACATGTAGGATCTACATCAACCCTCTTTATAATTAAGTTTGGTGCAATGGGGAGAACATCAGAGAGGGCTCTCCAAAGAAAAGACCTCCATTTGGGAGGAGACTTAATCTTCCAAATGGAGGTCCATTTATCAAAATTCCCAGGAACATTATCAATCTCGCCACAAATACGTCTATAACCATCTTTAACAGTGTAACATCCTCCTGGGTCTCCGTACCAAAACCAAGAATCTTCATAATCGGGGCACACAGGAATACTCAGAATGCGGCTCACATCCGTAGGGGTAAAAATATCTCGAATAATATCCTGATCCCACTGTTTCGTGGCCGGGTTTAAAAGACCTGAAACCAATGAGCCATCTAAAGATTGGGGCATAATAGTCTGAACCATAGGCCCAGGATCATCAGGGAGCCAAGGATGTCCCCAAATCAGTGTAGTATTTCCATTACCAATCCTTCGCCTAACCCCTGAGCAAACTAGATCATGTGCAGCCATAATACTTCGCCAGCAGAAACTTGGGCAACCACCAACCGAGGCTTCAATAAAAGAAGTTCTTGGAAAATATCTTGCTTTATACAGACGTGCCACTAAGGAATGTGGGTTAGACAAAAACCTCCAGGCTTGTTTACCTAGCATAGCTAGATTGAAAGCCCTTAAATCCTTAAAACCCAAACCCCCAAACTTCTTAGGGACACACAGCCGATTCCAAGCTTTCCAATGAATTCCTTTAGTATCACCTGTTCCCCACCAATAACGGTTCAAAGTTCTCTCAATTGATAAACAAACAGAGTCAGGCAACAAAAAAACACTCATAGAGAAAGTGGGCATAGATTGTGCCACGCTCTTGAGTAAAACTTCCTTACCTGCCTTTGAAAGCAGTCTCTTATTCCAAGAACCAACTCTGTGTCTGATCTTATCCTCAATGTATGAAAACACCATCTTTTTATTTCGGCCAATAAAAGAAGGCAACCCGAGATACTTTCCAAAATTCGGTGCCATAATGACACCCAACGCCCCAACCACTGCCTCCCTATCAATCATAGATGTGTTCCTGCTAAAACAGACACTTGACTTGTTATAATTCACCACCTGGCCTGACATCATCTCATAATCGTGTAAGCACCGTTTGATAACTCCTGCTTCCTGACTATTCGCTTTAAAGAAGAGGAGGCTATCATCAGCAAAAAATAGATGTGAAATAGCAGGTGCTCCTCTAGCCACCCTGCAGCCATGAATCTCCCTCCTTGACTCCGCTTGCTGTAGCAACAACGAGAGACCTTCTGCACAAATGATAAACAGATATGGTGAAAGTGGATCACCCTGACGAATACCCCGAGATGGGGTTACTTGCCCAATGTTCTCCCCGTTGATCAGAATGTTATACGTCACAGTAGTGACACATAACATAATCAAATTTACCCATTGTGGCATAAAACCCAGAGCCTCCAACAATCTGCGTAAAAAAGCCCATTCCATTCTGTCATAAGCTTTTGCCATATCAAGTTTCAGAGCACCCCAACCTGTAACACCGCACTGTTTCCTATTCAGATAATGACCCACTTCTGCAGCAATAAGAATGTTGTCTGTGATTAACCTATTCGGAATAAAGGCACTCTGGGATTCAGAGATAACATCCCCTAACAAAGGTTTTAACCTGTTAGCCACCACCTTTGCCATGATTTTGTAAACCACGTTACATAGGGCGATAGGGCGAAGATCAGACACCATCTCTGGGGCAGACTTTTTCGGAATAAGAACAACATTTGTATCATTTAAGCCTTCAGGGAAGGAACAATTAGACAAACAATTTATGACAAAAGTTGTCACATCTTCCCCCACTATATCCCAGAACTGCTGATAGAATCCAGGATTCATTCCATCTGGGCCGGGTGCTTTGTCTGGAAACATAGAGAATAAAGCAGACTTGACCTCCTCTGCCTCGAAAGGCTTCAGAAGCAAATCATTCTGACTCTGGGTGACCCGAGGGGTAACAGAAGCGAAAAAAGAATCCATAGAAGTGGTAGCACACGAAGCAAAAATGTGATCAAAGTAATCTAAAACCACAGAATTCAAGCCCTCCCCTTCTACCCAAATACCATCATTATTTTTTAATCTAGAGAGGGTGTTTTTCTTCTTCCGTGCGGAAGCATACCTGTGGAAGAACTTTGTATTTGCATCAGCTCCCCTCAACCAGTGCTGCTTCGCCCTCTGTCTCCAAAAGGCATCTTCTTGGGCTTCCAAACGACACAACTCAGATTCAATACGCTGGAACTCCGCAAGAGAAGTAGGGTCTGTAACTCCTTTCAGGTGCAATTGCTCCCCCCGGAGAGCCTTAATCTTTTTACCAAACTTATGAAACCGGTCGCCCCCCCAGCTTAGGAGACGGTCACCACAATACTCAATACATTTGAGCAAACCACCATTCCTCCCTTCCTCCCAAGCTCCCGCCACCTGTTGCCTACAACCATCATCATGCAACCAAGCCATCTCAAATTTAAACTTTCTGCCCCCCCTTCTAAACCTTGGCCGTACACCTGTGAGTTCAAGAAAGAGAGCAGAGTGATCAGATGTGCGGGTGAGGATATTAGACACAGAAGCCCGAGGAAGAAGACAACACCACTCATCACCCGCGAGAACCTTATCAAGCATCTCCTCAATCCAGTTCACAGTACCCCTACCTCGCTCCCAAGTGAATTGATAACCATGCAACGGAAGCTGAGCTAGGCGACAGTCAGAGATGGCTTCACTAAAACCATGCAAAAGGCTATCAGGATGCGGATTTCCACCACGCTTCTCATGTTGATATAAAAGATCATTGAAATCTCCAAGAATCACCCACGGTAGAGAGGATCTACCAGCAAGTGATCTCAAAAGATCCCAAGAATCCTTCCTCCGACCCCGCTCTGGAAATCCATAAAAGCCAGTCATGCGCCAAGTACCTACACCAGTAATACACACCTCCACATCAACATGATTCTTGGAATAACTCAATAAGGAAGCTGTATTATTCTTTTTCCATAATAAGGCCAATCCTCCACTCAGACCCACACTGTCAACATAAAACAAACCTTCAAAACCAAGTTTGACTCGCAAACGCTCAGCATGTATCCTCCCCACCTTGGTTTCCATGAGGAAGATAAAGTCGGGCTTTTTCGTAGACACCAGGTCTACAAGTTCGCGAACTGTACGTGGGTTGCCCAAACCACGACAGTTCCAACTAAGGGTACTCATGATGAGGGGCGGGTCTGGGAACCAGAACCCGCCTGTGACAAGTTTTTTGAGACCTCTGCCATAACAACATCACCCCCCGTAGCCGACCGCCTTCCACCACCGCCCGACCCTTCCCTTCTCCTCTTCGTAACAAAAATGTGATAATTCTTAGTCCTAATTTTTGTTTATTTTGATCATGAGAGTGACCTATATATATTAGGATTCTTCTTGTCCACATTCCCATTAATTCCCTTGTTTGATGCTTTACGTATCCTCAATTCTATAGGTTTTATAACATCTAAAAAATTATACTCCCTTACCCAAATCTTTATTATATTTGCCTATTTATTGTCTTATTTATTTACATTTAATCATTGTTTGAATCTAGTTCCATGATTTATATATTTAGCTTCAAGCTAGGATTATTGTTCACATTTTAGCCTCTGCAATGCTACTAGATAGCACCAATGTTGAATGTAAAACCCAGCAACCTAGAACCAAATACTTCTTGGAGCAAACCCCCACTGCCTGCCTTATTCTCAGTATCCCAATGTTTAATTTTACCCAATCATCATGACACTTTAGCCATTTAACATATCTGGTCTCATAGTACGTGTAGCAGTCGTGTATTCAATTCAGAAATATTTGGTGCACAATCCAACCAAGTTGGTTAGACGTACTCTTGACTTAATAACGTAACCTACAAGCTAAGGTTACGACCCTGTTTGGTAAATAATCAGCCTATCAGCAAATTTTAGCTTATTTGACCACTATTAGTTGTTTGGTTAATAAGCTTTTTGTAACTCCAAAATGCTAAAATTCAAAAGGCTACTCAAAGCAGCCTTTTCAATTAGCCTTTTGAGAAAAGAAATTATAGCAAACAGCTATCAGCTAATCTATCAAACAACTGTCTACAATCAGCTAATGTTATCAACAAATCATACCTTCTAACCCAATCAGCTAACAGCCATAATTTACCAAACAGGGCCTACATGTTTGCCTTCCAACATGGCTACCTATTGACTTACTTGATTTGAGCTGATCAGATCAAATCATCAGCTATTAGTAATCTAAGTTGATTTATCTTATAGTAGTCTTTTGCGGGCTAAAATCACATGGCGGATCGGATTTATCAAATGCAATATTTTTTTTAAATGATTATAGTCACATGTAGATGATAATTTGATAAGCATAGATGGAATAAGTAGTAGTGCATGGTTGCGTTCTTCATGGATCTTATTACTAAGTTGCTACATCAAATCATGTGTTCTCATTAATTGCATGCACCGCTCCCAAGAATTCATCACGATTCCACCTACTATACGTACATGTCCCTGTACGCCACTTCCCCGGCCTTCTCCGATCCTTAGATCCAAATCAACCAATATTTGTTTAATAATTCAACCAACACTATATATACCGTACCGGACTATGTAATATGTTGTCTTCCTCGAACTTGTTAATTAGAGTGTAAAGGTTACGTTGTAGACATGTTTTTTAGGTGCATATTTTTCCTTTCACTATTTGTGCATCTTTTGTTGGTGTCTCCTAGCTCCGCGGCCTACAATGTGGTTAGCTACGGTGCTAGAGGAGACGGCAAGACGGACTCGACGGCGGCGTTTCGCCGCGCATGGGTGGCCGCGTGTGGCTCGACTAGGCCGGCCTCGGTTTATGTGCCGCGCGGCTACTTCTTGATACGCCCGGTGTCGTTTAACGGGCCGTGCCGGAGTAGGATGGAGTTCCGGGTCGACGGCACCATCGTTGCTCCGGACAATATTTACGCCATTGGGAATTCGCAGTTTTGGATTTTGTTTTATAAGGTCAATAGGCTGTCGGTCTATGGTGGCACCATTGATGCTAAAGGCCATGGCTTTTGGGCATGTCGAAAGAATGGTCGCAACTGCCCCGGTGGCGCTAGAGTATGTATTTATTATTTATTATTATAATATAAAATAAAAAACTTTTATTTTTAATTCATATTCCTTCAATGCAATTCGTTTTAGTGATTAGTTTTGATTGATTTTATGCAGTCATTAACAATTATGCACTCGAGCAATGTGTTGGTGAGTGGGCTAACATCACTGAACAGCCAAACAATTCACATTGCGATTGCTTACAGCAGCCATGTGAGAGCTCAAAATGTGAAAATCATAGCCCCAAGTGGAAGCCCCAACACAGATGGCATCCATGTGCAGAACTCAATGGGTGTCACAATCACTGATAGTACCATAAGGACTGGCGATGACTGCATCTCCATAGGTCCAGGCTCCATGAACTTGTGGATTCAGAAGATTGGCTGTGGCCCTGGCCATGGCATCAGGTATTAATAATTAGCTAGCTACCAACAATATCTATCTTGTTATTCTTCTTCCCCTTCCCTTAATTTGGCCCTGACCTCTCAGTGAAAGACATGAGTACTTATATATATTTTTTATAATATGTATGTGCTTAATTACATTAAAATTATATTGTTTTTGTTGAATTGGTTTATAGTATAGGAAGTCTAGGCAATAGCAACAACGAAGCAGGGGTGCAGAACGTGACAGTGACGAACTCGGTGTTCACAAGAACCCAAAACGGCGTGAGGGTGAAGTCATGGGCAAGACCAAGTGGTGGCTACGCAAGAAACCTAATCTTCAAAAACCTCATCATGAGAAATGTTGGCTACCCTATCATCATCGATCAAAGATACTGCCCGGATGGCAGCTGCCCCAATCAGGTTGCCCGTCCCGCCCTGTACTGTACTTTTGGATAGTCAAAAATCGAAATCACTTTAGTATCCAATTTTTAGTGAAATTAAAATGTTTGTAAAATTAATATATAGTATGATATGATTTGGATGCAGAATTCAGGTGTGAAAGTTAGCAGGGTTACATACAGTAACATCAAAGGGACATCATCCACACAAGAAGCCATTAAGTTTGAGTGCAGTTATAGCAACCCATGTCGTGGAATCAAACTGCAAGACATAAACCTCGCTTACGTTAATCGCCTCCGAAGGCCCACTCTCGCGTATTGCAAAAATGCAAGAGGAACCCACACTGGCATTGTCACCCCCAAAACTTGTTTCTGATGATCACCAATACACTAAATACTACAACTTATTAATAACCTTTGCTTTCATCAACTTCTTCTCATCATGTACATATATTTCTCCAAACTACCTCTGGACCAAAATGACCTTATTATGGTCACTGGTTTATAAACATTTGGAGATTTAATTTGTCTCTACACATTTACTCCCACCATTTATCTTCAATTATTGCTTCTTGAAGCTCTTGATCTTGTTACATGCAACTTTAATTAGTCGCCCGTCATGCGCACTTATAATAAATTAATAATATATGTGTTCTGCAAAAACCTGAAAAGTTAAGTCGATCTAATGAAATAAAATTTTGATTATATTCTATTTAGAGACTCCCTAAATAAATGGTTATTCTATTTACAATATTCAGACTTTATAAATTTTACTTAAAAAGATGAAACCAAACTCATTTCATTCAAATGGATAGACAAAAACCATTTTCCAGGTCGGCTACAAAAGCGCCCAGCTAAGAAGGTAGTGGTTAGGCAACAAGGGAGAGGGAAACATGCAAATACGTTGAATCACATGCCCACATGCTTTCTTAGCTTCTTTCTTTATTTTTATTTTTATTTTTATTTTTTTGGCATTATTTATATACTATTCTGGTCCAATATGAATTCAACTTATGCACCAATTAGGTCGTCATTCTAACCACAATAGAAAAATCAATACCGTTACGAAATAAAACAACAGTAGAAGTTTTGTACGTTCGGTGCCCACATGGACAATTGGTTGCTTGTTGTAGAAAAAAATGAAATATTTTTTTAAAAATAAATTAGAATATAATACCTGACTGACTGTAGATAAGAGATTTCATATGTCACCGCATCTTACTCTGGTTGCTGACCAAAAAAAAAAAAAAACTAAGAGTATCTTGATAATCTAGGTAGAAAAATATTATTGGTAATGATTTTTAATCTTATATGATATATAATCATATATGAAATACATAATGGTACAATGCAAGGTCTAATTGATACTTTAAACATTTTCAAATTAACAAACATGAATTATTAATTTATTATGACTATATAATTCTGGTGTTGTCACGATCATATAATTATCAGTTTATCACTATGTCAAAAGTTGAGTAAATACAAGTCTTCCGAGTATAGTGGCATCGCCACATTTAGTCATCAACTTTTAATTTAACCATCTTTAGCCCTTCGATTTTCAAATTTAATCACCTTCAGTCCTTTCATTAGATTATGGGCAAAGTTAGGAACAAAAATGGTTAAAAATTTGAAAGTTGAAAGGCTATGAGTTGTTAAATTGAAAGTTGAAGGACCATATGTAGTTAAACTTAAAAGTTGAAGGGCCACGAGCGGTTAAATTGAAAGTTTGGGACTAAATGTTGCAATGCTACTATACTCGGAGTACCTTAGTTGGTATTAACTCATCAAAAGTTATGATCGATAAGGAGGGCGAACTTTTATTTTCTTATACTTATGTAGTTACCAAAGCTATGTTTCAATGATAAGATGCTGGACTGGGTCACCAAAAAATATTATTAGTTCTTGTATAGGTAGCAATGAACAAGAAACAAAGAAACGTAAGACATGAAATGCAAAATAAACAAAGAAATAGGATATTAGTTTACAGACCAAAATTTTTTTTTACCATCCAACGTGTAAATAAAGTTCTTTGTATTTATTAATTACCATGAATTAGCTAATCTACCTTACGTTAACACATGAATTTATTTATTAATTAAATAGGAATCATGTATTGATGTATTAGATCGTGAAAGTTTTTGGTAAAAATACTTGGTCCCTGTAGATGTCTATAACTATTTTTATTTAAATATGCACAAGTGTTTATTGTCAAATAATTTCTTTTAGAAAATACATGTTAAAAAAAATTTTAATTAGAAAAAAAAAAAAAAAACTCTATCACATTTTGTGAAGTTTTTAACTTTTTATAAATTCTTACCAGGAAAAGTTTTTGCCCATCGGCCATCATAAAGGTTATTGTGAACATCTAAACAGAAATTAATTATTTATGGGCACGATTAACATATATTATTAATTAATAATAGTTGTTATTATCTATCATATCTATTTCATGCAATTAATTATGGTAATAATCAATATTTACTATATTAATCTACACTATTGACCTTATTACATTGCAGTGCCAAGCCTCTACTAGAGCACTAGGTCTTGGCAAAAATACTCTAGTTTAGATATATTTAAATTATATAAGTTTGAACCCTATACTCTAGTACTCATCCACAAATTATTGTGTAGATCATGGTCTACACAGCTGAACTATGAATATAAGATACATTTTAATATACGAAAAGTATATTATTTAAATACTAAAAGTACATTATTTTATATATTTCAGTAGGTTGAGAAAGTATGTATGATTTAAAAATTATCCGCTCAAATCTCATTGCATGTTTTACCTAGAACCTCCTTCACACCAAATCTCATCAATATATATATATATATATATATATATATATATATATATATATGAAAATAGAAAATAGTTTATACACTTATAGAGAAAATGGCAGAAATTTCTGCTTAAATTATGGACCATATGAAGCATTAGATATGTATCTTCCCACGTGATAATCTAACATTCCTGACTTCACAATAACATCACAATTCACAAATCAGCAGAAATGAGTAATTCACCTCATGGAATCTTTAATTTTAAGATCAGATACGGAGCACTTATTTCCATACCGCAAATTATATCGTGGACCGTGGTCCACAATGCATTGTGGACCGCAGTCCCAAAACGACGTCGTTTTAATTAATGAAACTGACGGATGAATTCGCACCACTCACTTTCTTTTCATATATACTGCACTTTCTTTTCATATATACTGCAGTTCCCTTTCAACACAACTGCAGTTCCCTTTCAACACAACTGCAGTTACTTTTTGATATAACTACAGTTGTATATTATCGAATGAAACTATAGTTATATCAAAAAGTAACTGCAGTTGTGTTGAAAGGAACTGCAGTTGTGTTGAAAAAAAGTGCAGTATATATGAAAAGAAAGTGTAGTATATATGAAAAGAAAGTGCAGTATATATGAAAAGAAAGTGAGTGGCGCGAATTCATCCGTCTGTTTCATTAATCAAAACGACGTCGTTTTGGGGACCGCGGCCCACAATGCATTGTGGACCGCGGTCCACGATATAAGAACTGTTTCCATACATCATATCAAAAGACACTTAACGACGATTGTTAGTTATACGTTGAAATTTGGTAAATCTTCTTCTTCATTTTAACATGATTTGTCCATGATTTTATGTACCAAACTGTTCGGCCTTTCCCTATAAATACCCTTTCATCTTCTTCCCCTTCTCACCAATCCCCACTTCTCTCCATCTCTCTAAGATACATACAAATTAAAGTTACAAACATGGCAGTCTCCAAGCTTTGTTTCTCACTTGCCTTCAGTTTTATCTACGTAACAGTTGCATCAGCAGGCAGTGGTAGCTACAATGTCCAGAGCTTTGGAGCCAAACCCGACGGCAAGACTGACTCCACCAAGGCGTTTGTGGGCGCGTGGGCGGCGGCGTGTGCCTCCACCGCTCCGGCCACCATTTACGTGCCGGCGGGAAGGTTCTTGGTTGGGAGTTTGAGTTTTGGGGGGCAAACATGTAAAAGCAATGCCATTTCTTTTCAAATGGATGGCACGCTTGTGGCTCCATCTGACTACAATAATGTGGTTGGAAAGAGCGGTAATTGGATCAAATTTGAAAAGGTGACCGGAGTTTCCATTTCCGGCGGAACCCTAGACGGCCAAGGCGCTGCTCTTTGGGCATGCAAAAATTCCGCCAAGAATTGCCCTCAAGGGGCTACGGTACTTACTATACCCAAATTAAACAAACTTCATCAACCATATATATATGAGACATAGCAATAATTGTGTAGATTTGACATCATTTAGACAAAAATGTGTCATTTAAAAACCCTAGACAAAAACATGTAAAGTACCAATGCCATTACCTTCTTTTCAAAATCCTATTTGAAAAGAAGGTAATTGGACTACCTTCTTTTATTTTTTTTTTGTTTGACCATGATTTCTCACAAAGAAGGTAATTGCATTGCCTTCTTTTCACTACTTTAATAAAAGAAGGCAATACTATTCCCTTCTTTCCACTCTCAATTTTTAATAGGAAATTTTTATTACTTTAAATTTGTGTTTTAAAATTTTTATTTTATTAAATATTAATTAATAACATAAAGTTTTTAGAAAAAAATAATCATATAAACAAAAATTTTAAATAGTCAGATCGGCTAAAAAGGTCGTCAACTCTAACGAAATGTAAAATTTTACTACTATACCCTTTTATATATTAATTAATTAGATATGTAAACTCCATTAATCTGTTCAGTATTTGTGATTATATGAATTGATACGTTTTCATAAACATCCTTCGTAATCCTATATTTAACTAGAACACAACCTTTCCAATTTTTATTACTTCGAATTTGTTTTTCAAAATTTTTAATTTATTAAATATTAATTAACATCATAAAATTTTCAAAAAAAAATCACATTAACAAAGATTTTTAAATTTTAAATTGTCATTTGTAGTACGATGGATTCCATGGTATTAATAACGTATTTTTAAATATTTTTATTATTTATTTATTTATTTTATTGTCATTTGAAATGAAATGAATAACTACATATTCTACATTGCATGTGGGGGACAGAAATGAAAACTTCGTAAATTGTCTAGACAATTCACACCAACGGACAGAAATAATAATTTAATATTAATATTAATATAGAATAAACTCCTTAACACTAATTATTATTCTTAACCTAAATAATAATAATAATAATAATAATAATAATAATAATAATAATAATAATAATAATAATAACTACACTACGTACACTACAGTGCATTTATACTTCTAATAATAATAATAATAATAATAATAATAATAATAATAATAATAATAATAACTTTGTATCATGAATAATATTTGAGGAGAGAAAAAGGTACTAAGAGTACCTTCTTCTCTCTCTCTCTCCTGCGTGTCAACTTTTGCTTTTACTCTATTTTTTTTTTATTTTTTTTGATAAGAAGGTAATCTCATTACCTTCTTCTCAAAAACCCTAATGAGAAGAAGGTAATGAGATTAGTACTTTACATCTTTTAGTCCACCTTTTTGTTTCTACCCATTTTTGTCCCATCCTTGTCAAATCTACCCAAAAAAGTCAACAACCCTATATATATATATCAATAAGAATCATAATCTTTTCCTTTTTATGATGGCATATATATATGTACAGACACTGGCGTTTTACAACTCAAACAACGTTGTTATCAGCGGACTAAGTTCAGTAAACAGCCAAATGTTTCACATCCTCATTGACGGCTGCCACAACGCCAAGTTACAAGGAGTGAAGATCTCGGCTCCCGGAAACAGCCCCAACACCGACGGAATCCACCTTCAATCCTCCTCAGCTGTAACAATCTTGAATTCCCACATCGGCACCGGCGACGACTGTATCTCCATCGGCCCCGGCAACTCCAACTTGTGGATCGAAAACATCGCCTGCGGCCCCGGCCACGGAATCAGGTCACCCAAAAACATTCAATTCTTAAACTATTTTATATATATCGCATAAACTACAAATGAATCTTATGTTTGTGTATATATGCAGCATTGGGAGTTTAGGTTGGGAAATGGAGGAGGCTGGAGTCCAAAACGTGACGGTTAAAACCGCTACATTTACGGGCACTCAAAACGGTTTGAGGATCAAAACATGGGCAAGACCCAGCAATGGGTTTGTGAGAAACGTTGTTTATCAACACGCAGTCATGTCTGGCGTACAAAACCCCATCATCATCGACCAAAATTACTGCCCCGACGACAAAAACTGTCCTCAACAGGTCAATCCCAAAACCTTAAATTAAAATTAAAACAACCAATTCAATTGAAAATGAAATCTTAATTTTATGATTAATTATATATGACAGAGCTCGGGGGTGAAGATCAGCGGCGTAACATACGAAGACGTACATGGGACATCCGCGACGGAAGTGGCGGTGAAATTGGAGTGTAGCAAGACAGAACCGTGCAGCAAAATAACGTTGGACCATGTAAACCTGACATTCAAAGATGAGAAGGCTGAAGCGTCCTGCGCTAACGCCGGTGGGACCACTTTCGGTTTGGTTCTGCCCTTAATCAGCTGCTTCTAGGCCGCCGCCGCCTACTATTTTTATTCGTAATTAATAGTTTAATTTATCGCTAGAGATTAGCTTATACCTACACTAATAAAACAATATTATAATTAGGTATAGGTTTGTTTTGTATTACAAGAATGGAATTATATATATCCACTATTCAAATTACTAATTACTAATTATTTCTACAAGAATTACCCTTCAAATTGCTCCTACTTTACTTAAATAACTTCTTTTAATTTGCCTCTAATAGTACCAATTTACTAATTACTTGCACCAAATCTTTTAGCCGCCTAAAATGATTTTTCAAATGTCAAAATCCTTCATATTTATTTACGACTGGATCAAGCGCTTAAACATGTTTTCAATGGAATAACTAGTAACGAATGCATAATTTTGTATCTTTATACTTGTGTAGCAGTCAGTGTTTCATTTCAATGATAAGATGTTGGTCTTGACACTCCAATCTTATGACTAACAACTACTCATAAATTGATCAGTTTTAAAAAATTAATAACTATACATATATAGTCATTGTTATATCTTTTGAATAATTATTTCATTTTTAAGGAATATAATCCTAAAGTTTATTCGTCTATTATATTCCATTCTGGAATAAGATTTTTTTTTATTTTTTTTTTCAAATTTTACTCCATAGTCAAAACATGTTGTTAATATTATACCAATTAAAGAATATTTGATGATTATTTAAAATTAGTTCATTCGCATAAGAGCATCCTTATCAATAGAGTTATTTCACGGTATTTTAGGAGTTATTGGAAGTGTGATTAGGAAAGAGAAAATGGGATGATAGAAAAAAATAAATAAAATAAATATAATTTTAATAAATAAATAAAGTAGTGTGACCAATCATTAAATTTCTTTTCTCTTGGAAACCTAAATAACCCATCTTTGCAGAAGCACCACAATCTTCTCTCTCTTATCTTCTCTCCCCTCCATGTGGCTTTCATTCCCTAAAATATTGTGAAATAACCACTGATGTGGTTGCTCTAAGCAAGTAAACCCAAAATTTAATGGTTTATAATTAATACTTAGCTTGTTGCTTAGAAAGTAGTGAAAATAGATTTAAAAGGGATTGTTTAACAGAGGCTCAAAGGGTTGAGTCGAACATCCTACCATCGATACATGGTGTTAACTGCTATGCAAGTATAAGGAAATAAAGTTGCACCTTCATTATTAGATATAACTTTTGACAATAGTGATAAGCGTTTGATCCTCACAATTGCAACTTAATCCTATTTAAGGGTCTACACTACGTACTGAGCTCCTACCTAATACGTACTGAGCTCCTACCTAAAGATCTACATGGTGAATGAAATAAATCGTAAAATTTGTCTAAATGAGCCCACATAATGCATTGAACCCTGCACCATGAGACTACTAGCAAAATAAAGCTATATATCCATATTTTAGTTTGTTCGACAAGCTGGGTTGTGTGTTGGAAATAAATTTATTAGTTTTTATAAGAACTTGTAATTGAGGGAACATGCACTCACTACTCCCTAGCTAAACATTTTTGAACACTTAAATTTAGTTTAAAATGTCTTTAAGTGCTCTCATTTTGTTTGTTTGTTTTTTTTTTTTTTTTTTTAATAAAAAACCTCTTTTTCTTTAGTAAATGTGAATTATGTTTTATACATTTTGGATAGAATTTAATTAGTCAATGTAAACAAGTCAATAAATTAAGTATAGCAAAATTAACAACCAAAAGTTAAAGATTATATTGTTATATATAATTGATAAACTAAAATGAATATTAATATTAATATTTTGATTTACGGGAAGGTTGCAGTCGCTATCTAGTATCTATGTACTATGAGTGAAACCCGTGCCCGTTTTGTGACCATAACTAGCTGACTCAAACCAAGAAGGTTAATAGATAACTCTCATAAGAAATTAAATTTAGAACCTTAGCCTGTAGGTATCAAATTGAATTAACTTGAAAAGAGTTGCCACAAATGAATATTACGGAGTAATATTTATCTTGTGTTGGAAAGGGTAATGTGGTATTAGTAGTTGCATGGGAACTGAGAGATAGGGCTGGGGAATCATAAATGACAACGCAACAAGATCTGAAGACAGCCGACAAGCATGGTCAAACGTTTGTTCCCTAGTTTTCTGATCTGATGCATTATATATTATCGACATATCCTTATTGGCCAAAGATGAATAATATTCGTGCAATCACACTCGTGAATGAGTAGGCCACTCATGCCTTCTTTACTTGCATTCGTGCATTTCTGTTAGACACACATCACACCATTATTATCATCATCATCATATCCTACTGAGATTTCCAATTTCCTCTCATCTGTTTGGCCAACATATATATTAACAAATGAGGATAAATATTTTATTTTTTACATAAAATTCATTATTGGTGTTATGATATTCAAGTCTAATCCACTCCAAGACTCTTCAGAGATACTTTATTTTAAGTCCGCACGAACTTAATTAGTTCAATGTTTCAATAAATAATATTTGAGAAAAAAAGATACTTCATTTTAATTCGATCTTTTTATAAGATGTGGGTCGTTCAATCCATATATTTAATTAGCCTGCAAAATCTTGGATACGGCAATTAAAATAGTCCCACGGGCATATACAATGTTAACGCACAACGGATCATGGTGTCAATCTAAAAAGTAGAGCATGTCATCAAATAGGGGATCATAAACATATTGGCAATTCTCAATGAATGAAATGACTAATTTAGACCAATGCTTATACCGTGGAGGCGTGGGCTAGGGTCATGTAATAAGATGAGCCCCTTATACGTTTTTTTTTTTTTTTTTTTTTTAATCTAATCACAAGTGTCTTTAGTAGTTTACTAGCAACTACATACTGAGACTAATCATGTTTACGTTGAATAGGATTTTAAGAGTGACAAAGCATCCTCATGGGTTACGTTTTAAGGTAATTGAATTTACAAGATTTGAACTTGAGACATCTAGTAAGTTACAAGTTCATTTTTAATATATCATCTTGACTTGTAATACACTAAAACTAATATAATAAACATACTAAAAATAATATATAATACATTAAAAATAAACCTGTATCAAAGTTTACGTTAGAAGGTGGGACTAGGGTTGCACATTAATACGTTATAAATTGTCAATTTAGACCCATTTATAGATATCTACATTCAAAGCATACGGAAAAGAAATGACAATAAAAATAGGCAAATTGTACTATAGACCAGGGTCCACAATGTACCTCGGTCTAAAATGACATCCAGATTATGTGACTGCAGTTAACATATTATACGTCTAAAGTTAATAGATTATGTACCTATAAATAAATTGAATGTATATAATATGTTAACTGCAAATATATAATTTATTAACTACAGATACATAATATATTAAATGCAAGTACATAATATGTTAATTGTAGTAGACACATAATTTATTAATTGTACATTCATTATATGTTACTACACACAAATAATTTAAATATCATTATGGATTAAGATCTACGAAAAATTATTTTGTACACCCTGATCCAAAATACACAAATTATATACTGAATGTTCACAATTTTTATATTGAATGTTCACAGTTTGAATTGCGAACGTTCAGTATATAAATTGTGAATATTCAGTATATAAATTGTGATTTTACAAGGTGGATCCGAGTCAATAGTATAACTATTGAAAATCTACAACTTAAGACGTACTCCGATCCATGATATAGCAATATAATGGGTCAATTGTATAAAGAAATCTAAAGTGGAAAGCAATTTTCATGGGCCATTGCATATTTAGTAGGCTTGTGATTATTGGGCCATATACTTATTACCCCAACCAGTCTAATCTAAGGCCTACACGTGTGAGTTTGCACGGCATTGCGACATCTGCACGGCTATCTGCATGCTCCATTTTTAATCTAAGCATCTTCTAATGCAATGTTTGATTGATCGAGGATGTTTGCATGGTACGGTGTGAGCATATGTTAATGCACGGAACTTGTTAACGTGCTACACAATTAATTGAACAAATTAATTTAATAATATTGATGCATGGGAAAATTTATGAAAAAATAAAATAATACGGAGTATAATATAGTGATGATTAAGAATTAAGTATAATTGTAGATTTACGTGAACCACTGACATACATATTTATTTTTATTATACTACAAGTTTGTTTTAATTAGTTCATTATACTTTAATACAAGTTCATTTTTAGTGCACTAGCTATATGTGACCAAGAAATGCGATCCTCTTAAACAAAATATAATGTTTCAATGTATATTAATTGAAACTTTGAGATTATTGAAGTCGCATTACCACAAAATATATAAACAAAAGGCAATGAATCAATTGAGTTTAAATTTAGTAAAGCTATTATTTGGAGCGCAAGGAAGCTATGATATCGGCTGCCATGGTGCCGGTAAGGGTTGCGCTGGCCAGTAATTCCATGTGCTAAAGATAATGTCCAAACGTACAAGTTAAGTTCTTTGTATCAACAAGTTTCTAGCTAGCTAAGTAAAGTTTATAATATTAAGTACTTTAGTTATGTAATCTATCAATATCTAAATATATGATACCAAGTACGTAAATAATGAAAAACTGTATTTTGAATTACACTCCTAAATATACGAAAGCTAGATAAAATGGACTAAAAGTTATAGTTAGTAGTGAAGTTAAAATCAATTGCTTACCACTACATCAAAAGTACGTTATATATAGTTAGTAACGAATACGCAACTTTATTTTCTGCTTATATATGTAATTGTTAGTGTCACATTTCAATGATAAGATGTATGCTATACTTGACCTTTTAATCTTGCCCAAAATAGAGTTCATCACCGGCCATAAAAATATTATGTTCATAATAATAGTGATGAAATCTATATTATTGGGCATGACTTTGTTGATCCATTTTTAGTTTTTTACAATAGAAGCATATAAGAGTTGACTTTCCAACAATCTGCATTGGTAGTTGGTACTACTAATAGACATTTTAAAATTCCCTAAAATAGTAAAAAAGAGTTTACTGAAAATTCAATTTCTTACCATAAATTCTAAAAGTTTCTAGCCACTTTTCACGTATACCTTGTATATCCTAAGTACCTTTGCATGTATTACAAATAATATATCTCCAATCAATAACCTTGTATACAATTCTATAGAAACCACAAAGTTACACTCTCAACTTAGATTGGTTTGAGTCAATTTGTTACAGACAACTTAGATTGATTTACCTTCTTGCAATCTTTAATCGATTAAGGTCACAAAGCAACGTTTACTCATACATGCACACCTTTAGATAATGACTGCAAATAGGGGATAGCTTTTTAAAATTAGTTTAAGATAGATAGAGTACAATGGAGCAATACAATGCATTAATAATTAATAAACATAAGTTGACATGACATTACAACATCTTATCCGAGAATAAATTTAAGAAGGAAAAATCATTTTTCTTTTCATTTCATAAACATGCATGTTTGAATTTGAAGTAAGCGGCGGTGTAAGATGAAGGCTGGCTACTTGATTGTAATGTAATCCATTTTTCAATCGGTCGTTGTCTTGCATTCCAAGAAGAATGCTCAGCTCCCTCTCTGCACAATGACAGTTAGCTAGCTATGTATGTATATATATAATTCTACAACTGCGGGCCATTATATTCCAAGTTGTAACACCCACCAAATATATTTTACAAATTAAAGTTGAAGAAAAAAAGATGGTGAGATTATTTATGGTATTATTGGCTTCATTCTTGTTATTTAACATAGCAAATGCAGCGTCACCCCCAACATCATCGATATCATACAACGTCATAAACTTTGGGGCAAAGCCCGACGGAAAAACCGAGTCGACTCAGTCGTTCCTGGGCGCATGGGCGTCGGCATGCAGGTCGCCCCGCCCGGCCACGGTTTACGTGCCCAAAGGCCGTTACTTGCTTAAGGAAGTGGTGCTCAACGGCCCATGCAACAACAGAATCTCCGTGCGAATCGACGGCACGCTCGTTGCTCCCACCGATTATCGGGCATTGGGAAACTCCGGCTTCTGGATCTTGTTTAGTAAAGTCGACGGGATTTCCGTCGTCGGTGGCAAAATTGACGCCAAGGGAGCTGCTTTCTGGGCTTGCCGGAATTCCGGGAAGAGCTGCCCCGTCGGAGCAAGGGTACCAACTCAACTACGTACATTATATATATTGTCTTCCTAAATTACTAATAGCATATATATAATTTTATTTTGCTATATACCACAATTACATCCTGGAGATGCTAAGGTGCTGGACATGACCCTTTAATTTACTGACTTCCACCCAACAATTCTTTAGTAATATGATAATGCTGGACTTGACTTTTATCTGTCTCCGATCCACCCAACAATAACAACATTATTATATTTATTGTGTAGTGCATTTAATATTATAATTATAAATTTTGTTGGAATTAATATATATTATTTGATTTGTGATTTGGATGATGGATCAGTCGATGACATTCAGAGGGGCAAATGGCGTGGAGGTGAATGGTTTAGTATCGTTGAACAGTCAGAAAATGCACCTAGTAATCAACGACTGCAAAAACGTTGTGATTCGCAACGTGAGGATGATAGCCCCAGATGAGAGTCCCAACACCGACGGCATCCACGTCCAGGGTTCCACCGGGATCACCATTACCTCTAGTATCTTGAAGACGGGCGACGACTGCGTATCGATCGGTCCAGGTACAAAAAATATGTTCATGGATCGAATACTATGTGGCCCTGGACATGGTATCAGGTAATATTATAATAATAATACAATGAGTTGGTTCTAATTTTAACTTTTGAGTATCGTCAATTTCACATTTACTCTTATTTTTAAAAAATTGTCACATTTAGTTCTATATTTTTCATTTTTAGCCGTTTATTCATTAGTTTACATCATGTGAATTTTACTTGTAATAATTTCTATTTCTCTCAAGTCATTTCATTCAAATTAAACACGAAAAGTAAGTCTTTACTTTTTTTTTTTTAAACACTCATGCCCCATCTTTTTTAGCCCAAAAAATCAAGCCTTCACCACCGACCGGGTTCAATCTTGTGACCACTCATGTAGTAGTTGTCACGATGTTAACTAATTAAATCAACTCAAAGACACATAGGTGAAGTAATATATACTCCTTCACTATTATAGTTGAAGAAGTTAGGTTATTCAAACTTCAAAGATATATTGTCAAAGTAAAAAGTAGCTTGAGAGATGGAAATAGATAGAAATTGCGATCGAAGGCTTGAATTGAGAGATAAAAATAATGAGTTACTAGTTAATATGGTTTTCCTCTGATGTATGATTTGCAAGCTGCGCTGTTGCATAAAAGTGGAGTTTACCTAGTGCACGCCTCATATAGTGGCTACGGGCTTCCCTCATCACCTAAAAAAAATTACAAAATGAAGAATGTAACACTAAATGTGAAGATAATTTTAAAATATTATAATTAAATGTGCAATTGAAGCAATAGTTGATAACTAAAAATGAAGTTAATTAGTGTTACGATATAATTTAGCACTTAATCCCCATATATGGTATAATTATTGCAGTATCGGAAGTTTGGGTCAGAATGCTGTAGAAGACGGTGTGCAAAACGTAACACTAATAAACTCTCTCTTCATCGGATCCCAAAATGGAATAAGGATAAAATCTTGGGCACGACCAAGTACTGGGTTTGTCAACAACATCAACTATCGCAACATTGTTATGAGGTATGTGAACAACCCCATAATCATCGACCAGAACTACTGTCCAGACAACATCGGTTGTCCTAACCAGGTACGTAATTCCTTGTACCTTATATATACATATCAATGACATAATTAAGCTTGAATTGAGAACCTAGTTATGTTATGTTTATAAATTTGATTTGGGGATGGAATTGACAGACATCTGGAATAAAGATCAGTGGAGTGACATATAAGAACATACAAGGAACATCTAAGACAAAAGTTGCAATGACATTTGACTGTAGCCCCACCCAAAAATGCAGAGGGATAAAGTTGGAAGATATAAAGTTGAGGTATTATTTGAACAACCAGAAGGCACAATCCATCTGCAAAAACATTCAAGGAACTACAACTGGAGTCATCTTACCATATAACTGTCTCTGATCACCCTCCATATAGTGTATATATATATATATATATATATATTCATTTTGAATTGGTTTCAAGATTATTATTTATTAAAATTAATATTCTTTGTTATATAAAGTTTTATACTGTAACTATTATATTATCATGAAAATAATAAAGCCTTGTGTATATCTATAATAATGAAATTATTTTGTCTTTATAAGGTTGTGGAGTACAAAATTAGTATGACCAATTCAGAGCAACCTCAATAGTGAGGTTTTATTTTTTATTAAATTTTTTATGTCAAATATAAGAGAGAGTGATGAAATGGGGGAAAAAAATTGAAAATGAAAAAGGCTAAAGAAAGTGAGCGATGGCAAAACGTAAACACTAAATAACACTCTCTCCTTCATCGGATCCAAAATGGAATAAGGATAAATCTTGGCACGACCAAGTACTGGGTTTGTCAACAACATCAACTATCGCAACATTGTTATGAGGTATGTGAACAACCCATAATCATCGACCAGAACTACTGTCCAGACAACATCGGTTGTCCTAACCAGGTACGTAATTCCTTGTACCTTATATATACATATCAATGACATAATTAAGCTTGAATTGAGACTAGTTATGTTATGTTTAAAATTTGATTTGGGGATGGAATTGACAGACATCTGGAATAAAGATCAGTGGAGTGACATATAAGAACATACAAGGAACATCTAAGACAAAGTTGCAATGACATTTGACTGTAGCCCCACCCAAAAATGCAGAGGGATAAAGTTGGAAGATATAAAGTTGAGGTATTATTTGAACAACCAGAAGGCACAATCCATCTGCAAAACATTCAAGGAACTACAACTGGAGTCATCTTACCATATAACTGTCTCTGATCACCCTCCATATAGTATATATATATATATATATATATATATATCATTTTGAATTGGTTTCAAGATTATTATTTATTAAAATTAATATTCTTTGTTATATAAAGTTTTATACTGTAACTATTATATTATCATGAAAATAATAAAGCCTTGTGTATATCTATAATAATGAAATTATTTTGTCTTTATAAGGTTGTGGAGTACAAAATTAGTATGACCAATTCAGAGCAACCTCAATAGTGAGGTTTTATTTTTTATTAAATTTTTTATGTCAAATATAAGGGAGAGTGATGAAATGGGAAAAAAAATTTGAAAATGAAAAGGCTAAAGAAAGTGATGTCATTTACTATTAACACGTCCAATAAACGTGGCTAGTGCATGAAATGCGCACCAGCAGAGCTCCTTTATTTGGCCCCACAAAAAACATTCATAATTGCAACATATACAACATTCTCTTTCATATATTCTCTTCCCACCACCTCACCCAAAAATTCACAAAAAAAAAAAAAAAATACCATTGAAAATACAAGTGTACTTGATGGCATGGTTATACTCAGTTGGTCATTATTTAATGAAATAAGATTTTCTTTTTTTGATTTTGATCTCACAATTTTAATATTCTTAACACTTTTAGTCCATTTTCAAATTCTATTGGTAGTTTCGACCACTAAGAGCATCAATACCAGTGAGTGGTTTTTAGAACAGTAGTATGCCACATGGATCGGAGGAGAGATAAGGAGGAGAGAGAGGGATAAGGGTTCATCTACAAGAGATGAGTTTTTTTTTTTTTTTTTGCAAAAGTGGGACCCACAGTAGATTAATTTCACACGTGCAACATCGCGTGGAAGGCACAAATGCACCTGTTGTTGTTGTTGTTTTTTTTTTTTTTAAATCAATTTTTTTTTTTTTCTTTCCTAATCACACTCACAAAAACCTCTCAAAATTGCAAAAAAAAAAAATTAATAATAAAAAAATTTACATTAATCGCATGTTTTTGTGCTAATCCAACGTGTCATGTCCTGCCTTAATTAGTTGGTGATCTATGTCCTTGTGATAGCCCAAAGTGCCATGCCTTGCTTCAAACTCACAAATACCCAACTCACTAACGTGCTTCTGATACAAAATGATATGAACGCCACAAGTTCTAAGTAAACCATACAATGCAAGCTAGCTCACACATCACTATTTCAGTAAAAACTAGCTAATTAAAATTTGTCAACCTAACACACTAACAATTACAAATAATTGATGGCTATTTTTGTTGGTTTGAGTTTGTATGTAAACAATTCCCAGTAAATATGGAGCTTTTGAAGTGAAAAATCATTTGGAAAGGCTTCTATTTTCAGACCTTAGCTTGTTTATGAAGTAATGGTATAGTAGGTTTCTATAGCCACCACCGTGCACTGCAACTTACATGGCCATTACCACCACCTTGTTGGAAGTTTCCCATTCAAGAAGGAATAGAAAGTGCAAAAGCCTTGTCCCACATTGCTTTTATAGGAAAACTTTTCCCTCCTTTTTAACATCAACTTGATTGGAGCATTTGAATTATTATGGAGGGAAAATGAAGGGGGAACCTTGTGTGCGCGTTGCCATTTTTCCCGACCAAAATTATTATTTGTGGAGTCCGAATTAACTCTTTCGTTTGTGGCCTAACTCCACCTCCGCGTTTTCATAAGCGGGCATCCCATTCGATTCTTCTCCTCTTCTCTTCTCTCTCAATTCTCTCTTCGTTTGAGCGCATTTAGTACGAATTAATTCTCCCTTCTCTTCTCTCTCAATTCTCTCTTCGTTTGAGCGCATTTAGTACGAATTAATTGAGAATTAATTCGTAGATGTCCTGTGTTAGCCAGTCGAAAGCGACCGGTCCCCGGTAAATCGCTTTTAAGACAGTGTCTCGCACACGTCATAGAATTTCTTTCTATTTCTTTTGATATCCAGCCTATAGCAAACGTAGTCTGCTCTACAACATTTTCTACATCCGAAAACCAACAGGCCTGCCGCCGCCTCCCATCATGGCTACTAAGCTTTGTGAAGTCTTTGTAGCCATCACTTGGTTAATGGTTGTCCGAATCTGGATGAGGATTTATATGCAGAATGGAAGCTGCTCGTCTTCATCTAATCGAGCATTATCCCAGATGATGGTGATGGGCTTCCATGGCAGCAGTGGTTGTAGAAAATGCGGCTGAGCTCGAGCTGCCATGGCAGTTAACAAAGATAATTTTTGAAAAAAAAACCGAAAAAAAAAGAAGAGAAAAAGATGATAAGGTATAGTGTTTAACCGATTGTTAACAGGTAATAACAGGTTAAAATTGTTCAATTACATATTTTTTCTTAAGTTTAAAGGTTTAATTGAAATTTTTTATAATTTGATGACTCAATTGCATTTTCTTAAATAGTTCAGGGACTATTTGACCTTTATCCCAAAATTTTAAATTTTTTTTTGAATACTATTGACTCTGTTACAATGTAGTATCTGTCTACACATACTTTTTCAATCTACTAAAGCACAAAGAGCCAAAAACTACGAACCCTAATTTTTTTTTTCTTTTTTGAGTAACTAGGAACCCTAATTAATTAAGAGGGAAAATGTAGTATTTCACATTAAAAGAAGACACATTTTAAAATAGAAATAAAAAGGAGGTGGGATTATTTGTGTATTCAAATAATGTACTTTATGTACACAAGCACTGGCGGAGCCAGTATGGGGGCAGTGGGGGCAGCTGCCCCCACTCACCCCACCCCCACCCCATATATAACCCTTGTATGCATATGTGTATATATAGTACCTTTTTAGATATAAGTCTAAAATAACAAATACATATAAGCAATTGATTAGTTGGTGGAGTTGGTTGGTCCGTGATTTTGCTAAGAAAAGGGCAAAGGTTCGAATCCTATTAGCCTTAACTTGCGTTGTAGTCTTTTTCAAGGCCTCCTTATACCAGTAGTAGGCTTTCATTCCCTTATTATCTTCTTCAAAGCTTTTTTAAAGGCCTCCTTATGCCAGCAGTAGGCTTGTTTTCATTCCCTTCTTATTATCTTCTTCAAAGCTTTTTTAATATATATATATATTAAAAAAGCTTTTTTAAAAATTTAATAATGGATTTCATATATTGTTATGATTTTATAAAGTTTTGATGTGTTATATTTTTTGTCCATATCCAACAATATTTATGTCCATATTCCTTTTAAATGTTTCATTTTTTGCCTCCACTGAAAATTTTTTCTGGCTCCGCCACTGTACACAAGTGAATTATTTGTGTAGATAAAGTACATTATTATTTTTTAAATGATAAAGTACATTATTTGAATACAGAAAGTACATTATTTTGTTTACTATTAAATAATATACATTCAGTACAAAAATAATGTACTTTTAGTATATTTAAAAACGTATTTTATATTTTAAAAATGTATATTATTTAGTACACAAATAATATATGTTATGGTTTATACATCACTATATGGACTGTGGAACATGGACCACATGATAATTTTCAAGGAAAGAGGCCAGAGAGGAATTTAAACTCAATGCAATGGACTTAATCCAATAAATATTGGTAAATTCAATGAAACAGCCCAAGACTTGGAAGTTGGAAGTCCATCAAACAACCACCAAACCCTTTTGATATATGTGAAGCGATATTATTACGTACACTAATTAAACTAAAGGGAGAATGGTATTTTAGTCCTTCTCCCAATACATTTGGTTGAAGGGAACTAAAATTTGTTTGACTTAAAAGTATTACATTTTACGCAAAAACTTGTGTGAGACTGTCTCATTGTGAGACGGATCGAATCGGGTCGGGTCATGCTGTAAATGTAACACTTATACGCACAAATGTCATACTTATATGCTCAAATGTGATACTAATTAGGAATAAAAAAATTTGTTACTTATAAGGGTAAATGTAATACTTTTAAGGGAAAATATAATACTTTTACATTTCGATTTAAAAGTATTACATTTTTCCTCAAAAGTATTATATTTTCCCTTATAAGTTAGGAAAAATTGTCAACATTACTTATTATGGAAAATGTAATACTTTTTCTCTTATAAGTAACAGAAATTGTATTCCCAATTAGTATTATATTTGAGCATATAACTATAACAGTTGCACATATAAGTGTGACATTTGCATGGTGCTTCGACCCGACCCGACCCGACCCGTCTCACGAATAAAGATCTGTGAGACGGTCTCACACAAGTGTGACCCTACATTTTATTCACTTTATTATTAGTTTTTTCTTAGCTTCTTTAATTAGCTTAATCATTTTGAAAATGTTTAGTTATAAGATTATTTTTATTCATTAAGAAGTATTTAAATGAATTTACAGTGAAAACAAAGTTATTACCTGATGGTATACTTTTGACTTTAAATCTATTCTTTTTTTTTTTTACTTATTTAATGTGTGCTTTGGAAGGAAATTGATGAATTTACATATTTATCATTTCATCACCGTCAATTTAAATAGCTATTTGAGGTGAAAAAACTAAAATGACCACCAAACAAACAATTTAGAAACTAAAATGAGGTCACATGTATAATTAAAGAACTGAGTTGACTATTTTAATATAATTAAGGGATTAAAATGACGATTTTTCTTTTGATATATGTGAAGCGCAATTATTACGTACACATTAGAATAATCATTGTCACAAGCACATAATGTTGGTAAAAAGGTGTTAGAACAATGTCGAAGCGAAGCTAGAAATTCAAATGCAGAACTGGAGAAGAAAGCTAATGTAAGAAGTCTGTGTCGTGTTCCTGAAACACTACCTTCAAAGTGTTATTTACCCGATGACGATGCAGTCAAGAATCCCGGCACACTTCTGACAGACTACACATGCTTATTACGCTTAGTTTACACTAGTTATAGCGCAGGTGAATCTGACTTTACTCAGACAAAGAGACGAAAGAATTAAAGAGGAGGAAGAGATTCTTGGTGTGTTGTTTCCCACTAATGATCGATGTTTATATAGCAAACCAGCCAACAAGAAGCTCCATTTTTAGCCACATATGAGTGCCGCATGAATAGAAATGTGAAGTAGAGAAGATTTCACGTTCTATGATCTCATTAACATGCGGACAAGATAAGTTGTAATGATCTTAAAAAATAAGCTAAGGAAAGAAGGCTAGGCTTCTAACTTGAATGACTTCCCAACAGAAGACAAGACATCATCTTGATTTTAGTGACTTAATAATTGTGCATGTCTAATAGACTTTTAATATTTCAAGATCAAAAGATACATGTATAAATAGTAGTTCTTCATATTATATTCGGGTCTCATTTTTTTACATTTACTTTGTATTGTTATTATGCTATTTTAACTATAGACAATTATTGTACTCAAAGATTTATTAAGAACTCAATTAAAAATATTAATAATTAATTAATTAATTATTATACGCAATTACTTTAGTTTTTCATCAATACAATTTTATTGTGACTTGTTTTTGTTGGAGGGAGGTTTTGAAAGTCAAATCTAACATTATGCCATCAATTCAAAAAATGATATTGCCTACTACAAAAGAGAAATGGCATAGAATGTTATTAATAATAAATAATAAAATGACAAAAAGTCGTATGCGGAGAGAAAAGAGAAAGGGAAGCTAGGCACTAGTAATTAGTAAAAACATATAGTTTGGTCCATAGAATTTAAAGATTTAATTCGCTTGCTAGCTAGTTGACCACTTGTGAGTGACTTGACCCAATAATTGTTGTTAGACCACATAAAACATAATTTAAAATTAATTAATGTATCCAAATAAATTAAAGATATTTTGTGAAAGCAGTATATAACATAATTGTAGATTATTTTTAAGTAATATTGGCATTTATTTATTTATTTATATAAAAATTATTTCAACTGTTATGATAAAACAGCTGCAACATATTGGTGATTATTTAATTTAGTAGTATATGACATCATTTTTAACTGAGAAATAATAATATAATATTACAAAAATTCACCAATCTTTCTACTAGCATAGTAGCATATAAAAATTAATGCAAAAAAGAAGTGTTTTCTTTCAAAATCTTCCTTCAATTTTTTTTTTTTGGGTAACAAGAGAAACCCGTAATAATTTTTCGAGAGTGTGCACTAAATAAATCTCGTTCATGTGTAATAACTAGTATTAGGTAACTCTGCTCATATGTAATAGTTGAGAGATAATCTACATTAGGAAGACCATGTGAAACAAGTTCGGTGGAGAGAATATTGGCAAGAATCAAGCACATAGTGAGTTAGTGACCTTATATGATGCAAAAATCATACTCCACCCATTTGAGCACATCTTTCATTATATTTTTTTTGACATGTTGCCATGTTGGCATGAGAATTGAAACACCAAAATCTGTCTTGTATATAAGTTAAAGTTAATGAAAAAAATTAATTAATTAATTAAAAAAAGAGGTGAGGTCATTTGCCATATAAGAAAGGGAAGTAGAATTAAATTCAATGCTCAATTGTCAAAGTTGACCATTGACTACCGGCGTTGGTTAAATATTAACTCCGTTATTCACTAAAAACATGTTTTATTTTTGTTTTATGGACTTAACGTCAAAGTCAAATATCATTTAAATTAATTATTCTTATCATTTGTACTTTTGTAGAACAACTGTTAATTATTCATTGGGTTTTGAACTCTATTGACTTCCATGTTAATGTTAACTAATTTCGTGTAGCAATTTGAAAAGGGGAAACCAAAAAAATTTTAAAAAAAAATCCTTCAATATCTCTTACACTAATACCATCATATAGAAAATTATAAGAAGAAGAATTAATTTTAAAAGAAATTACATCCTTTTCTTCTTTTTCGAATCACTTAAAATGATTAAAATATTTAATAATTTCTATTTTAGAAAAGAGGCACCAGAATAGAATATATCGAAAAAATTTGTATAGCAATTTAGTGCTCTTTATTTCATAAAATAGATGAAATTTTGATTAAATTTATATTCGTATATATTAAAAATTAAATTACTAAGTTTTATTTAATTCGATAACAAGGTTCAAATTAAAAATATTTAATTAAATCCTCAACATATACAGAATTTAAGAAACACAAAAAAAAAAAAATTATCAATCCAAATATATACATGGTACAACATAACTCCAAATGTATACATAATTTATCCAGTCGAAGTAAATTGGATTCATGTAAAACAAATATGAGTAAATAATTACAAGCTAAGTAAGATTATAACTTTCATCCCTACAACATATGAGCATAAATAGAAATAGAAATAGAAATAGTAGTATATTATGTGTGGTATGCATGTGTTTGTTGTTTGTACCCAATTATAATTATGATTATAATAATAATAGTAATGCATTCTCTGAATCTTATTATTAAGCAAAGGAAAAGCAAAGCATGATATGATGGTCGGTTGTTCTCTTCCCAACTTCCACATCTGATCTGATAAGATTTATGGCACAACCTTAGATTCACATTGTCCCCTCCATCATATCATATTATCATATATTCTTCTTCTACTTTATGACTAATCATCACTTACCTTTCTATATATATATATATATATATATATATGCATGATCAAATGAGAACCTGCAAACTAATATAAATGCACACAAATTATTCCAATAGTAAATTTTGGCACTGTGCACAAGAATATGAGATTGTGTGCATTTATGTAGATGTGTTTTGTATTTATATACAAGTTCAAAGGTTCTCATCATGGAAGGAACGTTGGAAGGGTTCTGTGTGTGTGTGAGAGAGAGAGAGAATCCATATCAAGTGAAAAGAGGCGTTGAAGTAAAACATGGAGAGAGATATGAGTTGTTGATATGTCCAGATCAATAGCTCTAAAAAAGGAGAAAATTTTTTAAACTTTGTAATGTAAATCTATGCACTTGTAATATAATTTTTTTTACACTTTCTAGTATAAACATATGCATTTGATTGTATATACTTATGAGTTGTTGATTGTAAACATACTCATTACATGTATAACAAATAATAATAATATAACAACAACAACAACAATAATAATAATAATAATAATAATAATAATAATAATAATAATATCAAGTAGGATTTCTACCTTAAGATTTTGTGTGAAATTATATTATATGGTAATGAACAAATTTTACTATATACAGCATTGTCCCTGTCTCTGTTTTGGTATGTCTTCAAAGGTACCTCCTCATCACATTGTGGGCCCCACAATTCCATTTTCCATGTCTGCTGACTGGAAATTGCCAAAATATGCTCTCTCTCCCTCTCTCTATCTCTCATTCTCTCCCACCCTTCGCTTTTATAAGTGCATATAAACTGTTTGATGTTACGCCCATGGCGGCTTCCATGTTGCACTATTCACGCACTCATATATATTTTTTATAATTATTAATTTTTTTTCACCAATTAATTCTTTTCTAGTGGAATCTGCATGTTACGATCATCAATGTAACCAAAAAGTCAAAACCATACATCTTTTGCAATCTTTGTTTCAATATACGTGTTACACTCGAGATTAATGCTCCTTCTTTATAGGCGCAGCCAAATAAGCCAAAAACATTTCTTTCAGTGTCTGTTTGAACTTCAATCTTTGCGTTAATAAACACAAATACAGAGCGACAGGAATATAGCTTTACGAGAGTCTGTGCGTAAGGCATTTAGCCTTTGTCTTTATGTTCTTGATCTCTTCAATTCTGGGATTCTGAGTGGTCTGTTTTTAGCCCATCTTTTGGAGATTGGAGAACAGAATCTTTGTGGATAAATTTTCTCGAATTTCAGCTTCTGGGTTTCATTGGAAATGAGCTTTCTTGGGCGCTGAAAGTTTGGTTCTTTGAGTGGCTGAATTATTCCAGTCTTTTCTTCCAGTTTGGAGATAAGTTTTATCATCGTAATAAGCATCAAAGGTACTGTTTTTTATTTGGGTTATTTTTCAAAAGGTTGCTTCTTTGGATTAAATTCATCTAAACTGAAACCCATTAATTTTCCCTAGGGGTTTTTGTTGAAGTTTTTAAAAACAGACAATTTGCTGTCTTGATTTAGAGTTAGTGTAGAATTTGTGGTGAGAAAGGTTTTTGGTCTTCTAGTTGTTGAAAAGTGAAAAAGTCTGTAGTTTTCAGAGGTTTGTTGGGAGATTTGTGTGTGATGATGGAGAAACAGAGTAGTTTCAGAGGTGTAACAATGGAAAAACAGTCAAATTTGAGTGGAGTGATGGAGAAACAGCAGAGTTTTCGAAATGGGGTTATGGAAAAACAGAAGAGTTTCAAAGGGTTGATAGAGAGGCAAAAGAGCTTTAGGATAGCAATGGAGAGGCAGCTGAGCTTTGGTGTTGAGAGAAAAAGAGGGAAGGATTCGCCTGGGAAACGAGGCGATACGCCTCTCCATCTCGCTGCTCGAGCAGGGAATTTAGCTAAGGTGATAGAAATTCTTAACAAGTTTAATGGTATAGCCATAAAAGAATCACTATCAAAGCAGAACCAGGAGGGTGAGACAGCTCTATATGTTGCTGCTGAGAATGGGCATGCCATGGTTGTTGCAGAATTTCTGAAACATATAGACCTCGAAACCGCCTCCATTGTCTCCAACAATGGCTATGATACCTTCCATGTTGCGGCTAAGCAGGGTCATCTTGGTCAGTTTCCTGTCTAAATCCATTTTCCTTTCCTGTTTCAATTCGGGAATTTCATATTATCTAGCTTATGTTAACCGTATGCTTGTGCTTTTCATTATTTTGGTGTAAAACACATAGTCAGCTCTATCCATTTAGGTACTGATGCTTTTATATTCTTGTGGGATGTAATGGAATTGCAGAAGTGCTGAAGGAACTCTTGAATGTTTTCCCCAATCTAGTGATGACTACAGATTCATCGAATTCTACAGCCCTGCATACTGCTGCGGGTCAAGGGCATGTTGAAGTTGTAAACTTGCTTCTTGATAGTGATTCGAACCTTGCTAAAATAGCTCGGAACAATGGGAAGACGGTGCTCCACACAGCAGCAAGAATGGGTCACTTGGAAGTGCTGAAATCCCTTTTAAGCAAGGATCCCGGTATTGGGTTCAGGATGGACAAGAAAGGCCAAACTGCTTTGCACATGGCTGTGAAGGGGCAAAATGTTGATATTGTGCTTGAATTAATCAAACCAGATCCAAAGGTACTGAGTTTAGAAGATAACAAGGGAAACACAGCACTCCATACTGCAACGAGGAAGGGACGGGCTCAGGTTTGTCTTCCTTTGTAATAACTTTTTCATCTAGCTTAGAGTTTAAGGTGAAAAATGTAGGTGTACATTCAAAATGTGTGGGAATCGTATGATTTTATTGCTCTGGATAAATACTGAGGACACCCTGGTATTGTGTTATCATGGCAGATTGTTCGGTGCTTAGTATCTGTTGAGGGTATCAATATCAATGCAGTTAACAAGGCAGGAGAAACTGCTCTTGACATTGCAGAAAAGCTTGAAAGTCGAGAGATTTCAACTATTTTAAGGGACGCGGGAGCTGTGCATTCTAAAGATCATGGGAAGCCTCCGAGTGCTGCAAAACAACTCAAACAAACCGTTAGTGACATAAAGCACGATGTTGAATCCCAACTTCAGCAGAGCCGACAGACTGGGTTCCGTGTTAGAAAGATAGCAAAAAAAGTGAAGAAACTACACATCAGTGGCCTTAACAATGCCATAAATTCTTTAACAGTCGTCGCTGTCCTGATTGCTACCGTTGCTTTTGCTGCAATCTTCACTGTGCCAGGGCAATATGTTGAAGAGGAAACCAAAGGTTTTTCTCTTGGGGAAGCCCACATAGCCAAAAAGGCAGCTTTCATAGTCTTCTTCTTGTTTGACAGCATTGCATTATTCATATCCATAGCTGTTGTGGTTGTCCAGACATCCTTGGTTGTGATTGAACAAAAGGCGAAGAAACAAATGGTGTTTGTAATAAACAAGCTCATGTGGGCAGCTTGCCTCTTCATCTCAATCGCGTTCATCGCCCTTACTTATGTGGTGGTTGGATCTCGGGAAAGATGGCTTGCCATCTATGCAACTGCAATAGGCGGCGTGATAATGCTAACTACAATTGGGTCCATGTGTTACTGTGTGATTCGGCATCGGTTGGAAGAGTCGAGGATGAGAAATATAAGGAGAGCTGAGACACTGTCGCGTTCTTTTTCAATGTCCATGGTATCAGATCCAGAGCTTTATAATGAAAGCTACAAGAGAATGTATGCTGTATAGGAGGAAAAAATGGAAGAATATCTGGCAAACCTTTTTAGTTAGTCTTGTACCTACATACAGAGATGAATATGGAAGAAGAAGATGATGAAATCACCAGTAAATCTTGTTTGTTTCCTTTAGGAATTGTTCTCATAATATTAGCCAGCTCAGGACAAGCCAGTCATCAATGTTTGACTCCATTGCTGCAACAATATTGAGATCAGATTGCAAATCATAGGAACAAGGTTCAAATGGCTGATATGTTGTAGTTACTATTTTGATCCATTGTCTATTCCCAAGTAAAGGTTGTAAAGTTACCATGACATTACTGTATTCAATAATAATATAACATAAATCTCTTCATGAAGTTGTTCTTCCCTTTCCTTAATTTCCCAACTACTTTACCTGCAAGAGGATTTGCAACTACATAGTGTTGAGTGTTGACAAGGAAAATAAAGAGTGACAGGATATATTGTGCTCTGTTTTTCAAATATTTTCCTTTTCCGTTTTCTAAAAAAAATATATGTATGTAATCCTTTTCTCTCATAAGAAGGTACATTAGTTTGTTTAGCAAGACAAAGAGGAATGGAGCTAGGTTCAAAACATGGGGAAAATTTTAGAATCTATACCAAAATTTCTGAGCTGGAGAGCTTCAAAACTAAAGGGTATTTACATCAATATGCTATCAGGTAGCATTAGCTCAATGGCACATTCAGCCTCCCTCCTAAGGAACGCGCAAATTTCGGTGATCATCCACCATATTATTGGCACTGCCTACATGCTTAAGAGAAGGCCGGTGGTGCCCACTTCCTGTTCTTTTAGTGCTGCTGCTTCTCAGTTCATTGCTGATTGCCGCACTGGGTGTGAAGCAGTGGCGTACATGAAGCTCATGTGCTCTCGACTCCATAGACCGACTGCCTTCCACATTGATCAACAAAATCACTTCTTTATCTCTGGTGTCTTCAGACCACCAGCTTTGTGGAATTCCATCAATAAACTCTTCCGAGGTATGGTATTCATCATGGCGCACAACGACTTCTATGGATTGTTCAGGTTTGATCATCCCAACTGCTGGAGTAACCTGAATCATGCATACGTAAAATTGGAAAGCTTTTCTAGGACTAAAATCAAAAGAAAATGGTGTGCTTTTTCTTCCCAAAGAATAAAGAGTACAACCAACCCCAAGTTGTGTCTGTCAGACAATGCAAGTTAGAACATCTTACCTCAAGCCAGCGAGGAAAACCCAGGGAGCCTCTGGAGCGATAATCTAATTGCTTCTCGTCCTCCATGACTGTAGATTGCCCTTTGCATATTATCTCATAGAAAGCTTTATCTTTTCCACTTCTGTTGGTTATTTTTAGATTGTAAGATTCTTGGTTCTGAAGAACTATCTTGTCAGTGTTAAAAGTTATATCTGGAACACAATGCAGTTCCTGCAGTGCTTCCCTGATTTTATCATTCTGCTGAAAAATTTTCCCAAACTCTTGTCTCCTTGTGGATCTATTAACGTGGGCAATCTCAACGTTTAACTTGCATCGAACTGGTTTATGATCACTTTCTATCACGTCCATAATAGCCTCATACCTATCATGAAAATAGTTTGTGATGTGACGGAAGAAGGGCTGGCACCTAGAAGCAGTCAAGAAACTTACTGTAAAATGGAAGCAACTACAGGGCACTCTAAACTGCATATCGTTGATGGAGATGCTCGATTATCTCGATATAGTACTCTGTCACACCAGGCCGGGATTCGTTTCTTCTCACCCGAATCATATCCTTATGTTTAAAGGAATGTTATTAATGTTATATGCTGAGGAGAAACTCATGCAGTCAGTTCATCGGAATAATATAATCAAAACAATGAAATGATACCTCCAAGCCCTGGCTTCCCCCTTTCAAACTTATATGTTGGAGGAAATCTGATGATTGCTTCACGCATTCCTTGAAAAACTTTACCAGCTTTCATTTCTGCTCTCAGTTGATCCTTTTCTCGAAGCCAATCAAAGCATCTTTGTGAGACAAAGTCCCTTGCTTCATCATAAGATATCCCAAAAAGACGATAATTAAAATCACCACAAAGAGCGACCAGATCAGCTTCAGCGAGGTCAGGCTTTCCCTCATCAGGATTAACTGCTGCTGCCTGTTATTTGAGAAGCAGCTCACTTCAGTTGAAAATTTTGTCAGTAACTAATAAATTGATGAAACTAATGCTAGAAAGAGAATCTCCATACATTTGGACCACGGAGCATTTGAGCAGCAGATGAGACAGGAGCTGTGAAAGGGGATCCACGGCAAGCCACAAGAATAAAGCAACCAAAATAAATATGCTGAGTACACAAGAAAGCAAAACAAGAGTAGGTATGGCACCATACCAACAGCATTGGTGTTAGAAGACCGACTGAAACTCATTGTTCGAAATATATGATCAAAATCAGCATTTCGGCGATTGACTGCTTCCAGATGTGCTGCAAAGTGACAGTTCGCAAAGCACATTATGCGATCAAAAACTCTCAACCTCAAACCTACACCGCCCTGCATGATAATTGCATGATGATAACTAGATGTGATGATTGTAGCTAACATTTATATTAACGATAAGGAATCTAGAATAACAGCTGTATTAGTACTGAAAGCAGAACAAGTCATAGAAATTAGGATGACAAAATGGAAATATAAATGCCAACATTTGGAAAACCAGTAAAATTTATTCCAATGTTCTGCTTTCTCAAGGGCAAAAATTTGTATAGAAATATCTATTGCTGCTATTTATGTGTATAGTATCTAAATCCACATTTCAGTGTTTTGCTCCTTCAACCCCTGGTATTTCTCCAATAAAATTTAGTACCTAGATTGTTGGACAATTTATACATTTGGTCAATGTCCCAAAAAAAAAAAAAAAAGAAGAGGAAACACTATAATCTTAACATTCTCCAGAAAGACAATTAAGCTCCAACTTCACAGTGTCATCTGTTAATGTTTTGACAAAATTTACCTTATTACCAATTGCACGGCCCAAACCACATGCAACTGCAGCAACATCGAGGTCCCCAACATGTGTCCTTAGTGTCTTTCTTACCCTGAATAAGAACATTAACCCAACAATAAGATTTTGGAGTTTTACACAATGCAGAAGCACATAGGAGGGAGTATCATAAGATAGTACTGTAATATCTGAATAAAATGTGGTGCAATGCTATTAAAGGAGCTATTGATGACTCTTACCAGATAGTTATAAGTAAGGCAGCCAATTGCCTTGCACCAACGCGTTCAAAAGTTGACCCTTCATCCAAAGCCTTTCCTATAGCATCCTGCCACCATTGTCCAAGAGAACTTCCTTCGAGTCCTACCTACAATTGACATGAAGGGATTAGAAAAGTTTTCACAGAGACAGACTAAGAGAACAAAATAAGATAATACTATCCTGTGCCTGCCATGATAGAGTTTCACTGCAATTCTATGCATACTCTAGTAATTTTGTCACATTTTCTAGATTACTATACTGGCATGATTGCATCAGTAAAAGAAAAAAAAAAAAAAAAAATCCTGCTGTCAGAATTTTTAATCAAGGAAAATTTAAGTAAATAAAGTCAATTAGCACAGCATAAGTTCCCTCCACCCTATGTCCCAACCTAAATAATAAAAGCACGAGAAAAAAAAAATGATGGGACCAATTCATCCTCCAAAACAGTTTTCTAAATTGGTGAGTAATAAAATCTTACAGTTTCTTTTGCAGCAGACATGGCAAGGAATCCTGCACCCATTTCCACTTCTTGCAACCCAATAACTACAATCGCAACATCTGACACTGTAGAACCCAGCCATGACGTAAGTGATTCTTGAGATGCCTTTCCTTGACCAACATTCCATGTTCCAATTAAAATTCTGATTTGTTCAAGTGTAGTATACACGTCTTCTTTTTCTGCCAATGCTGGTCGTACAATACTATCAGTGGGTCCTGGGGAGGCAATGCTCCACCCCCGTATCCCACCATGGTTAGCCAAGCTAAAGACATAGCCATTTCCAACTGCCATCTTCATAACAGGGCCATTGTGAGCAATCCAACCTGCAAGCACATTTCCTTCAAGGTCCAGCACCTGGACCATCCCACTAACATAGCCAACCCATATTCGCGATCCATGAGTGCAAAAGCATAGAACAGCACAAGGATGATGATGAAAGTCTTGCACGCGATTTCCATTTCCATCCCACTGCACAAGTAAGCCACCAGAACTTCCAGCCCAAATCATTCCATCAGGAGCAAGAACCAGTGCTTCGGTTTTCTTGGCATCTTCGTTAAATGCCCCTGCCCCCTTAGTTGCAACTCGACGAACAGCATCTGCTGCTCCCAATAAAGCATTCCGTGACCGCTGCAAAAAGGTTGACTTTTCTTTCTTAGTTTTAGATACAAACTTAACATTCACCTCATCTTCAACTGCTTGGTCTTGCGTTGGAATTTCAACTCGGTTCTCAACCTGACCGTCTATATTATATACTTTCACAAGTTCTCTGGTACGAGCATCCCTGAAATTCACCAACTATCAGGATAATCAGGGCTTGCAAGAAATCACACACGTCTCTTGGCAATGACAAAAGCAAATATACAGCCTTTTTACATAAAAAATCATTATAGAACTGGAATAACATATAATTGAAACTGTTTCAGCCATAAATTGATAGTCCAAATATGACAGGATCTGAACACAAACAAAGTTCTTTAAATAAAGGCATACCACAATGAGAAGGACTGAGATGTAGCAGCCCACACTTTAGCTCTAGCATGATCAGACAACATGCACTTAATCTCAGAGGATGGAATATTGCAGACACCATTTACAGTAACTTGGCTCTTAAGATCAATGTTTGACCTCTCCACTAGTAAGGAAGCCATATGTCTTTCTTCTGGAGAAAGAGTGAGTGATTTTTCAATCACTTCCCATGGCCAAACCTTTATGAATCCACCCTCAGAACCTGACCATATATCACCTGGACCAAATATCCAAGAAATGAAATCAATACAGATGATAACATTAATTAGATTCCTTGCAAAAGTTGAAAAAGAGTAATTGGCATAATTTATCATCAACAAACACAATGATTACCGTATGAAGAAATGACCATGGCAAGAACTGGACCACGATGAGCCTGCCAAGAAAGGCCTTCCTTGAAAGGAGCATCATCATAACGCTGGTCCATCTTCCAAGACCTAACCCTGCCATCCTTATGCCCACTCCAAACAAACCTACTGCCCTGATCAACCAGTAAACATAGTGTGGGAGATGTATTCACAGATTCATAAAATGGTGAAGCGTCCTCGTCCCCTCTCTTAGCTCTTCCCCCAATCCCCAGTCCTGGTTCATACGCATCTGAAAACTTCCATACTCTTACCCCGCATTCCTGCCCTGCCCATAGCTGTGTCTCTGTGCAAGTCATCGTTCTCATAAATCTCCCCACCTGAAAGTGAAAATGGGAGCGTTAGCGTTAAGAGGAAAAACACAACACCAAAAAATGGCAGTATGTAAGCATCCTAGCTAATCTCAAGCAAGATTTGAAATGAAAAAGCTATTGTACGAGTAGTAAATTAATATTGGCATATTTTAGCAGAGATCTGGAGTCCTTAGCTTCCTCATATATTGTAAATTGTAATGCAAGGTAACTAATAGGGAGTAGTACTTATATATACTCCAATTATATATGAGCATTTAATTTGAAATAAAAATAAGGTAGGGAACATTAGATATTTGTTGTACGTACCTGCGTTTCCCTAAGAGGGTGAGGCCTTAGCTCAAGGCAAGGCGGACGGCCGGGGTGTACGGCGGCTCGTGAGGGGACTTTAAAGATACCGGTACCACCAGCCCCGACGAACTCGGGCATGGATTGCTGGTAGGGCAAGTCATCGGAATCGACGGCGGGAATGGTATCGAGCCTCTGGCTGAGGGCGTGGAATTCGTAGCGGTCGCTGCCGCCGATGGTGTTGTTGCTGATGGAATAAGGGTAAAAATCATCGTCGGAGGAGGAGTTATCGTAGGCGGCGTAGGCGGTGCTGCCAATCTTTTGAGGAATGCGATCGTCGTCGAGGCTGTGCTTGCGGAACTGGTGGTGGCGCTTGTGGTGTGTGCCGGTGTTAGTCCGCAACTGTTGGCTGTAGGAATAGGCCTTACGGTGCGGGGGCGAATTGGAGAGCCCCGCTAGGGCGCTCCGGTCGTCGTCTTCAAGTCTTCCGTCCATACAACCAATTCAAGGATCTCTGATCTCTCAAATGGATCAATCAAATCGCCGATTTCCTTTCTTTCTCCAATTCCGTCCAAAGCATAGCTATTAGCTAGCTAGCTACCTTGTTTGCTTCAATTCCTGGATATATTTAATTTGTTACGACTTTACGTTGCCAACGTAACGAAATCTTCAAAGTTTTTGCAAAGTGATCGAAAAAAGTAGGAATCAACTATTGAACGAGTAGAAGAGAGAGAAAACAAGAGAGAGAAAACAAGAGAGAGAAGTGTAAAGCTTCAATGATCGGAAAATGTGTGCGGAGGAGAGATTGGCGGAGTGGGGGTGGTAGGCATGCATGGGTGCCGCCAAGCTTGCTGCTATTTACGGAGCATTATTTTATCTTTTATGGGCAAATATGTCTACTTCTCTTTTCTTTCTTTTTTTTTACAATTTTTTTTTTCTATCATTCCAATACTCAATTAGAATAGTAACTAGTAACTGTCAACTGTCATACCTTGTGATCTGATTATCCTTCCAAATTCAAGATCACATGTTCCAGTCATGTTAAGTACACGAAGGTAAATACGTCTTCTTGACCTGAACGGTCAAGTGCTTACGTAATTGCAATTTTCATCGATCTATTATCTAAAAAATCTTATATAAATATTTATAAAAATTGAGAATTTGTGAGAAATTTTTAGAAAAATCTCTAAGACTCCAAAATATTGTGAATCATTTATTATAATTTGATGTAAATGATTTCGGTTATAGTGTATGATCAATTGAGGATAATTTTTAAATAGACCTTTGTCAATATAATAATATTCGGTCATTCGGGAGGAAAGTTACATAGCCGCATGATAAATTACTTCTTATTGTTCTAAAACAAATTATTATAAATTTAACTTTTTGTAAATATTAATTTTAAAATAACGTTGTTTTTTTTTTTTTTGGGTAAATGAATAATTATATTCCAACTAAATAAATCAAGGACATCATACACTAGGGCATACCCTAGGAAGGATACATGCACAAAGCAGGACACTCCTAATACCAACCTACTGAATTCTTTAAAAAGTTAGGAGACTTTAAGCAGAAGGAAAGCCTCATTCTAACTATTATCTCAAATCATCATGAATCCAAAGCCATTAAGAACACCAGCCTGGGTCCGATCATTTCTGCAAGAAACTTGCTCGGCCCTTTAGTAACCCAACAGCATTCAGAACACAAGACATATTCAGGAAACAGAGGCCCTCAAACCTCCTGGAGTAATTTTGTAGAGAATTCTAAGCACTTGATAAATAATTATGGTTCTTGTTTTAGATGCCACAGCCTGAGTTCCTTCAAAAATCAACGCATTCCTAGTACGCCAGATGTGATAAACTGAACACAGGATCGCTAAGGGCCCAATCTTAGAATGGAGTCGTGATCCCCGTGCGTCTCTATACGCCCATTTAATAGCACCTTTAATTGATCCCGTCTTTCTAGAGATACCAAGGCCATTTCTTACTTCATCATATCCCACACTTGTCTAGAAAAATCGCAAGTGAAAAACAAGTGGTTTATATTTTCCGTTTCCTTCCCACAGAGTGAGCATTTTCCGTCAACCGCCAAGAATCTCAGTCTATCCTTCGTGGGTAATCTACCCTTCAAACAGAGCCAGGTGGTAAAAGCATATTTAGGTGGAACGAAACCCTTCCAAATAAACTTAAAAGCAAAGCTTTTCTGAGCTCTAGGTCTGATGATCTCATACACTTTTGACGTGGAGAACCCACTCGGCCCTTTGCACTTTGATAAGGTCTGGATGCAATTCATAAGGCCACCACATTTGTCAATTCATAACGTTGTTACTTAACGATTTGGTGGCATCATTTGATGTATTCCAATTTTCAAGGTTGGTTTATTCATTTTCATGGCTTATTTAATAATTTGATTACTTTATAAAAATTACTTTATGGTGCTAAACTACTAAAGTACTAGTTAATGAGCCTATTCAAAACCTCTTAACCTCTTATGAGTTATCATTTATCTTCATTTTGTGTATGAGTATAATGCTCAACGCCTCAACTGGTCATAATGTTTTTTTTTTTGTTTTGCGAAACAGAAATATAGATTAATTCAAATCAATACATAATACATCACAAATGAAAGATGGAGAGTTCGAAAACCACTCTGAACAATCTGACATAGAAACAGACCGTCTAGTTAACATATGGGCTGCCTGATTCGCAGATCGCTTGACAAAAACTAAACTACTATAAGTGAACACACTCAATAAGTTTTTAATATCTTGCAGCAGTAAGTGAAAGGAAGAGCTTCCCGTGTTTGCAATCAATCTATGTACCACTTGGAGTGAATCGGTCTCAAGCCAGCTAAGAGATTCACTGATTGCTACTGCCTCTGTCTCTCTTGAGGTGTAACATCCTTTCAATTTGGAGGCTCTAGCAGCTACAAAAGAGCCTTGATCATTCTTAAGCATACATCCAAAACCCATGCAAGCTACATCATCAACATTTAATTTTAGGAAGCCATGATGAGGTTAGACCAATGTTCTTCTGCTCCCCGCCCGTGCGAACATCATGTCTGTCTGTTGTAGCTTCCTTCCAATCTGCATAGAATCTTTGTGCTCTCGTGACCATGGTAGTTGCTGACTCCAAGGGTTGGTTCCTCCATAAGATGTTGTTCCTCAAAGTCCAGATGTTCCAACATACCATGTACATAATGTGCATAATTGGTTGCTTGTTAGAGAATCTGCCACATTGTTAATCCATTCATGGAAGCTGTCCCAAGTTCCAGGCGATGTTTGAATTCTGAGATAGTTCCAACAAGCACCTGCAAAATCACACTCAACAAACATATGGAAAATGGATTCTCTTTCTCTATTGCACAGGAGGCACGTATCAGTACAATTAATATGCTTCTTCCTCAGGTTGTCTTTGGTAGGAAGACACATCGTGCATGCTTGCCAAATGAAAGTTTTAATCTTTGGAGGTACATTACTTTGCCAAACACTGCTCCACTTTTGGGTTTCCTCCTCCCTTAGTTCGCCGCTTAATACTCTATAGGAGCTCCTCACCGAAAAGTTTCCATTCTCTTCAGGCCCCCCATATGGTTTTATCTTGCACTTGTTGTATGGGTAATGGTATGGCTCATTGATATCTACTATTTTGTACAATAATTCACCCCTTATTTTAGTTGTTTTGATGTTTATTTTCTTTATCCTAGTGAAATTGAGAATTGTTTGTGTGTTATATTATCCCAAGGCTTGAATTCTCTACAAGGGCAGCAAAGGAAGAATTTTGGAACTTTTTGGACAAGTTTTAGAAGAAAATGAAATTACCTAAGGGAGAAAAGGAAACAAGAATAAGAATTGGAAGCTGCCTCATGGGCTCAAGGTCCATCTATCTCCTATATATTCTTGAAGATGCACTCCTTGGAGTGTATTCAGATCTTCCGTCTCCGCCGATCAATGTCGCTCAACGACCACCTCGGCGAGACAATTTTCTTTTCTTTTATTATAGCTTCATCTACCACTACTTTCACTTCTTTTCCTACCATTACCACGAGTAAATTAACTGGTGGGGAAAGCTATGCTTCTTGGGCTGTATCCGTAAAACTCTGGTTCAAAGGCCAATGTATGTCTACTCATTTGGACACAAAGTTTGAAGATATTGAAGTGAATAAAAGCAAATGTGAAAAGATAGATGCATTGTTGTGCAATACGCTTTGGCAATCGATTGATTCCAAACTTCATAACATCTACAAAGCCAATGATAGATGCATTGTTGTGTAATAAGCTTTGACAATCGATTGATCCCAAACTTCATAACATCTACAAGGCCTATGAAACATGTTATGACGTTTGGAACAAAGGCCACTTTATACTAATAATATCTAGCGCCTTTATTCTCTAATTTTCAATATGCTCAACTTTCGTGGTACAATTGATATGGATGTATCAGAATTCCTTGCCGAATAAAAGCATTACAACAAGAATATAATAGTCTGATGCCTCATGACTCATGAGAAGATTGCAGAAGGTCATATGAAGCAGTATGACAAGTTCTTTATGGTATTCACCTTAGCTACCATCCGTCCAAAAGGGGTATTAGTGTTATTCTCCAGAACTCAAACGTCATTTTGTGTCTGCGGATGTCATTGTTATTGAAACCACTCCGTTTTTCCAGTCTACACCAGCTGACACAATTTCTATTTCAGAGGTTCTCTCTCTTCCTTAACTTGGTCCACTCTATCTTGATTAGGAACCTCCCTACTATAGACCGCCCTCTTAAGTCTATAAACGCCGTCCTCAACTTGTGTTTATTTAGGCTTTTGTTAACTCGCATGTGCCACCCGATCCTTCGGTTGCGGTTCCACCACTTCCACCGCAGCATGCCACCTGATCCTTCGGTTGCGGTTACACCACTTCCACCGCAATCGGACATTGATTCCATTGAAACACTCATTGCTAAATCGAGACCAAATTGGTAATTTCACTATAGTCAAGGGACCATTCCAATCAAAAATTAATTACCGAAATGGTCCCTTGACTATAGCAAAACTATCAATTTGGTCCCAATTTAACGGAAATTTAACACCAAAATAAATGGAGGACCAAATTGATTAAATTTTTCAAAGTCGAGGACTTAATTGTACAAGAAAAATTGTCAATGACCAAATTAATAATTTTACAATAGTCGGGGGACCATTTCGGTAATAAACTCGAATTTTAACTCTAGATTTTATTTGATAATTATAACTCAGTTACAAAAAAACATATAAGGTGCAAAAGCAGTGTGAGGTTTTATATCAACAAAGACAGGGTCAAATAGACCCACTTTTAACATTTTTGCTAATGCAACAGCGGCAATAAACCATCATAGTTATAAAAATCTTTTCTACAAGAGATAAAAAGTTGACATAATATAGTGACATCAAGCCTATAGTGAAACATATAATTATACAAAATTTGACATCTTGAGCTGTATTGGATATTTTCTATAGCAAAACATGGCATGTTACTCTACTGCCTGGTCAGATCATCTGTATACCCTGAAGCCTTCCCACTCCTACCTATCAAAAATGGTTCAGAGATGTTACTCTCACAATGAATGTCAAGACCATGGAAAGACCGAGCTGCGAAAAAATCTGCCCCCGATTTTGTTATTCCCGTCATCACTGAACGAGTCTCATTGTCACGAACATGTAGCGCCTTCTCTGTAATACTCACCAATGCAGAAACTCCATCCTCCACTTCATCCACCTCTGGTAAATCATTGTTAAGCCACTGTCAAAAAATGTGACAAGAATATGCCAAGAGAAAATGCACAAACCAGTTCAATGGTTCATACACACAAAATGACAATAAGCACATTCTCTTTTCTGGAAGTTCATTTACCTATGTTTCATATGGTATAGTTGATTATAGTAGAAACACGTAAAATACTTTCTTCTTGCATATAATCACATTGCAGAAAGAAACATATATATCTAAAGCAACCCAATCCACGCAACAAAAGTATTTGATTTGAAACCAATTTGACCAAACTCTACCCATCTAGACAAAATTCAAAGTGTACATTGTACAACTGTACTATGGTTGTCTATACCTTTACTAGTTCCCAAGATGCAAAAGTGACTACAGAAGAAGAAATCAAGAGAAGCAGAGAAAATAACCTTTCTGATCAAAATCTTCCACATATCCACCGTGAAGGAAAGAAAATCGTGCTTCCTCTGATTGCTCGTTTACTTCCACCGGAGTAGAACCAAGCAAATCGCGAAACTCAGTCATATATGCTCCTGTCCATTGACTTCCTCTGGAATATTATCAACATAACAAGAAATAACAAATCTTTAAACAATATACATATATAACAAAAATAACATTTCTAGAAGAGCATCTTGTACAACTTTGGCCACAGTAAAAGCAATATCACAGCCATGCATGCATTTGAGATCATACCTGTTGAAAGCAAGCATCGCTTCGAAGGGAGTGATAATGGGAGCTAAGAACTCTTTACTATCCAATAGAGCTGTTTGTGCGCAAGAAACATAAATGAAAACATCACACTGCAGAAATGCAAGAAGGGGTTTAGCATTCTCATCACTATTTGATATATCAAACATGTAAAGTCACTTGCCTCAGGAAAGTTGGCAAGTTTGGCAGGATTTGGTCTACCCATAACAAACGTATAAGCTTTCTTCCCAGCCTTTGTGATCAACTCTTTCATTTGATGAATCATGTGGAGATAACCAGCTGCACCAACAACGGTGTGGGTTGGGATTGGGGAGCAAGAGGGAGTTAGCATTACACTTAATAGCATAATAATATATTCTTCAATGTATGATGTATCAGCACAAAACCATTCTAACTAAGCATGATTATGCATTATTGAGAACTCTAAGAAGTAAAAGAAGTAATGCCATGCAACTGTGCAAGAACCTACCAACTCCAAGAGTTCCCACCAAGATCCCAACTATGCTAGCATCCTTTGCTTTTTCAACTAGAAAATACCTGTAGACGCATATTTGTCAAAGAACATAAGACAAAGAGAAAGACACCAACTAAATTTTAGACTACATATAATATCTGGTCATTTAACAGAAAAGTGAATGCAATACCTACGCTTAAGTATCCTGTTCTGAGAAGAGAAGTCATTTACCAGCCAATCTTTAGTTGCATCATATCTGACTGGGATTAAAGAAAAAGATGTGAACACATAAATGAGTAATATTTATAGAACAAATCCAAGGTCAACTTTTATGAAAAGGAAAGTGTATTAGTGCTACAGTGGAATCACACTAAGTCCGCGGTAGATTGTAGTGGCATGCAAAACTTCAGTAAAAGCAATAAAGTTTATCTTATCAGAACCAACAGGCAGTGAAAGGCTAAAGCAGTATAAATGACATACTACAAAAAGCTATTGGAAATTTCTTTCCTCGCCCAAAAAAACAAAAGAGCTAAACAATCTTATTACTGAAAACACACAATCTAAGAATTCGAGGCTATTAAAATTTATGCTGATTCATGTATATGGTCTGTAGCTTTATCCCAAACCTCTATCTTCTTGCACTAATGTCACATATAAGTGTGTTTATTTTGGAAAAAATTATAAATCTAACAGTGGCTAATATACATCAGAGCCCTACCAGTTATCACAGAAGAATTTCTCCACGCTCTTGACAAGAAAAAGAAGACAAATGAATGTGATGGGGAAAAACCAATTAATCATGAGAAGAGGATTTAGTAAACAATAGTATAAATGTTGACAACAAACAAAGAGCACTACCTAATTCACAACTGTTGAATGTCAATAACACATTTGCAAAAGCTGAATTTTCTGAACCAATATAGAAAAGCAAATAATCTTCCATTTTATGTCCCTTGGTTAAGCTCCAAGAAAACCCTCCTATAGCATATGTTGCATCCATTTCCTTAGAATGGCTTTCATTACCAGTTGCACAGTCACCAGCTTCTTCCTTCCCATTCACATATCTAAAATCTTCTGATGGACTAGTAACAGAATTTATAACATCAGCATAACAAAATTCCAATTTAGATGAGGGGCTATTCAATCTTGATGATTCTTTGATTGCCACTTCTTTGATTTCTGGTATCGCATGTGCATATTCAAGTCCATAAAGAACCTACATTAAACATCACATATCATAAGATTGTCATTTCCTTCACCAACTCATCCATTCCTTTAAAAACAAAATATGATTAATTGTGTTTGTTTATGTTTCTTTATGGATATAAGCAAAAAAGAGTTACCAAATGGCCACCACCATCACCCTGAATTCAAGACACTCACTGGAAAGCATAAATACAAGTACAACAATCAAACTTTGAAAAATGTAGCAATATCAGGACCAATTTGAAACAACACAAAAGAAATTTACATATAGATATAGGGAAGTATGATTTGCATCACATAGCTATTGACAAATTTTAATGTTATGACTAGTTTGAGTAAATATGGGGCACTGTACTGCAGTCAGCATAGAACAAAAGTGACATATATTTCCCTACTTAGAAATATCGCAATCTCAACTCAGAAAAAGAAAATAAAGAAAATGCATAAGCTTTACCAAAACTGGCTTTTCATTCTTCAATGCGTGACCACATAGTTTCTCTACACAACTTGGAACATTAATTGAAGCTTTTCCAAAAACAAAGAATGCAGGGAGTGTTGACGTCCTGAAACACAAGCACCAGCTTTTAGAAATTTTGAATTGCAACTACTGCAAGATTCTCGAAGCAAAACAAAAAGTGAGAACAAATTGTCTACTAACGGACTAAGGCATGTGTGACCGTAATGGATAACACAGTCTGCATTTGCATGAGCTGCTCCAACCTCATCAACGCAACAATTGCCATAAGTTGTATCAGCCATTACGTACAATTTGACTTCCTTTGTGTCTCTGTTTAACTCTCCAAGAGCTCGAATCCTCTTTTGCAGAGCCGCTACTATTTTTGTTGAATGCTTCAATAGCTCATCAGGGAACTGAGGTTCAAAGTTAATATACTTCCATATATAATAGAGAATATTTGAAATTATGAAGAAACTGGACTTATAATCTAAAGAGAAAGTGGCCATTATTACCTGGAGAGCTACTCTTCTGAAGCCTTTAAGGCAGATAAATTCTGCCACGCGGGCAGTATCATAAATTGAATCAAAATCCATGGGCAGAAGAGCTGGTGGAGGTGGCAGCAGTGGGCAGTGGCAGATGAAAAACAAATGGGATTACAGAGAAAGAAGACACAGCCAATTAGAGGTCTGCATTTAGCAGGTTTGGTCCATAACAGACTGAAAATCAAAATAACCATCTAATTTTCAAATGTACAATAAAGATTCAATCTTCCTTGCCCTGACCCCAGTGTTCAGGGGAATATTTTCTCATCCCTGCAAAAATTCCACTGGGGACGGGGATTCAATTTAAATACGGGCATTCCCACATTTTAACCGACCACCAAAATTCCCAGTATATCATCTCAATCACAAGATACAAAACACACTGATATAACAGGCAATATAAGACACTGAATCACTAATACAACTATACAAGATACATAACAAATCAACTGATGAGGTCTAATATGAGACATTGATACATCTAAAAATAATTAGGAGAAAACAAACACATCTACGTTAAAAATTATAAAATACAGCAATACTCAATACCTTTGAAACTGATGAGGTCTGGTCGTCTGGACGTCTGACTTCTGCGGCGCTGATTCCGTCGACGTCTGCAGTCTGCTCTGCCTCCGCTACGCCTGGTCTAGTCTGGTCGCCGGACTCGCCGCGACGAAGAAGCGGAGGTTTGGTCCTGTCGTAGTGACGGCGCTGTGGCTTGTGGCGGTGCTGAGGAGTAGTGATGTGGCTGTTGCCGTGTGGCGCCGTCGAGGAGTGCAGCGAAGAGGCGGAAGAGCGAACAGTGGTTTAGCAGGACTTATTCATTTGTATATCTTTGGTAAATGTCTTTATTCATCAAGCTTCACAATTTATCAAAGTATCATTCGTTATCATGGTGTATAAAGATTATCAAAATTTTCATAAAATGTAGAGATGATCTAGAGGTGTAAGTATGTTTTTCATCATGTTTTATTGATTTCTTTTTATTTTTAATTTTTTTGGATTTCTCATACGAGTGAAGTAAAATCAAAAGTTGATAAGTAACGAAGTTTATTTGTTTTTATTAACTTGGTTACTTATCAACAAGTTCCGGCACCTAGAATCCATAGGTTTGATAACAACATTCTGAAGTGCACTTCATCAAAAATGCATCTTCATTCTTTATAATTCTTTGAACAACTTTCAAGCTCAACTGGCATCATCTTCATTATCAAAGATGTTTACTATCAAAAAAAATATTCAAAGTATTGGATTTATGAGGTGCTACACTAGAGGAAATTTTAAAGGAAAATTTAAATTTATTTCAATTGAACTATTGAAGTACTTGAGTTTGAGAAGAACAAAGTTGAGATGCGTTTCTAATTAAATATATAGGATTTTTCAAAACTTAGGACACTTGATTTGAAGCACATTAATGTGATTGAGTTGTCAAGTGAACTCTTAAAATTTTATATGGCATTCCCTTGTGTACCGTTAGCAATATAGGAAGATTAATCATTGGATTAGTGCACAAAGCTTTAATGCTCCATTTAAGATTGGAGAATTACTATCTTTACAATTAGTTGTGTTTTATACAAACAAATTATTTTGGCATCAAAACAATGTATGGAATAGGAAAGTCAACAAAACTATGAAGACTAGAGTTATAGAGTTGAAACAAGAAGATGACAAATTAATATTTTGTGCTAGAAAAGTTGACAAATATTTGTTCTTTAAATCTTCCGTCAGCTTCAGAAAATAATATTATTGATATCCAACATCCTCTATGTGTAGTTCTCGACTATAAATGATACGGAACAAAATTTAAAGAAAAAAAAAAAAGAAAAAAGAAAACCACAGGACATCATAATATATTACGGAGTATTATTTAGAATATTAACACTACTAAAATCACTATATAACGGTCAAAATATCTTCATTTAGAATTCGTAGCACTACCCTATTGTACAATTACATCTCACACTTGAGAAACAAAGTCCATATAAATTGTAAGGTAAATTAGACTTCTCATAAGCACAAACCAATTCTAATGCAGCTTTGAGCATTTGGTAGAGAGATAGAACATAGCCATATATCCAGGATGACTAGGGGATTCATGCTCTGAACACTACCCACTTCCATCAACTTGCCCATTGGAGACAAGGTGTGCCATGTATTGCTGTCACAAACAAAATGCAGAAGCTCAAGTATAGCATATACAAATCTATCAACACTAATATATACATGCATACACAAAGATTTATGTCATATTCAAAACAAAGATTCATGAGGTTCAATAGTATAATCTTTGTGTATGGATGTATTCAAAAAAAAGAAAAAAAGTTATAGAAGAATGATATCATTCTCACCGAGTGATATGCATATGGTGATTTCCCTTGCCGTTCAAAATGTTTGGCCATGATGCTCCATTCAATTGGCCCCCACTCTTCCTCTTCAAAACAATTGGCTAGTGCAACTTTGTATAACTGGAGCACAATAATGTATGCAGAAACTACTCAGATAAAGCAATTCATATAATACGCTCTTGGCACAAGCTTGATTTAGTGAATTACATCTTGAACATGTTATGTGCTCATTTGATACAACTTAAACAATCTACCAAGTTCAATTAACTCATTTCTCATAGCTTATAACTTAAAGATCGAGTATTTGGCATAACATATTTGGGCTGCAAGCTGATAAATTGTGCACTATAAATAGTTTGCACCAACCTTTGATTGGTCAGTGAGGAGCTCGGTGCCAGCTGGGTAAGACGCATAGAATTGGTCAGCTCTGGAGTAACCAGCTCGAGTGCTGCAATTGCCAAATCAACCATATAATACATCTTAAAGTTTAATGTCAGAAAATGCTTTAAAGTTTAATTTTTATGAGTATATCACAGTACTCAGACATAATTAGCTAGATTATGTAAATGCATATATTCAACACAAAAACCAAAGATACTTGAGGAAAAAATATGCAAAAGACAGATGAGAATTGCAGTCTACAAAAGGGCGAGAAGGAAGAAACAAATGGAGACTCACGTATTGTTGGTGTACACATAAGTAAGGAGGGCGGTGAAGCAATAGAATCCAGTGTAGGACACTACTCTCCTAAACTTCTGGATCTTCAGGATCTCTAACCATCCTTCATACAACCACATTAGTTTCAAAGCATGCACACCTGAAAAACACACGCAAGAAAGAAGGGATTATTCTACATTAATTAGTTCATATTACAATTCTCAAAAACATACAATGCTGAGTACTATAATGGTGCTTTATAGATTTAAATCATGATTAACTGTACTGCTCCCAAAATAGTACTATGTGGTTTCATGAAAATCCAAGGGAATTAAACATCGTATCATCCTCCTGTGTGTCGAATATGATATTTGATTGTAAAATACTGCTATGTAAAAATTGAAAACTTTGAGATGAGTTGTGTTAGAATTTAGATTAAACCGAACAAGTTTTTGATTATTTGGGCTGGGCTAGATTAATGGTTGACGAGGCGCAAATCGATATTGATTAGAGGAGAGATTCAAAGGAATTGAAAGCAGTTAATAACAAATAAGTGACCTGGATGGTTGGATTTGAGGATGGATTTCTGCAGACTGAGAGGCGGCGGAGCGCAAGCAATTCGACTTAGCTGTGAAGAGTGAGTGAAATGAAATCTTGGTTTAATCCAAATCGCCAAACGTCTTCCACTCTTCTATTCTATTGGGTTTCAATTCAATGAAATACAAATATGGACGGACTGGGCTTCAGAGCTTTGGTATCTATGACTCTGACCCATTACCATTTACGAAATTACTTTAAGCTCCCCTTAATTTATGAAAACTACATTATCCCCCTCCCTCTGTCACTCTGACTGAGCTGAAATCTGACGCAACAAGACCGCACTTCTATGCGCATCAATTTTGAGGAACAATCTATGTAATCTGTGCTTTTGTGGAGACGAAAGAGAGAGAGAGAGAGTGTGTGTGTTTGTGTGTGTGTGTAGAATACTTGAAAAACAGAGAAGAAGAAGAAGAATGGGGGAAGGAGTAAAGGGAATTGTGTTAGACGCCTCGGCATTGTTGGCCGCCACCGTCGACGGCGATGGAAATGGATCATCGGCTTCTCTTCGTCCCGGAGCTGAATATCTGCTCCGCAAGCTTCGATACTCCAAAATCCCAACTGTGTAGCATCTTTACATTTCTCAATTTCAATTTCCTGCATCATCTTTTACTCTACCTAGCTGATATAAAGATAATTTCAATAATTCTTAGCTAGTTGAAAATGTGAGCTTGGCCTTATCCATGCAAATCACCCTAGCTCTTACATTAGCTCTTGGATTTTACTGAATTCCATTTCCATAACAGTTAGGACGAGATTGATTACTCTAACTGGCGAAGGAAACATTTAACTGATAACAGTGAGCATTTTTGGGCTGGCTAAGCAATTGTGGGATAACTAGGAAAATGTAAAAATCTATGACTCAAGGAGGCCTTTGTACTGCAATTTCAAAGCTTTTAATTTAGTTTCTATTGCAGACTCTATAAAGTCCTAAGAAATATTACCAGCAGCTCTTAAGTCAAAAGCCAAACAAGATCTGAACTTTGTCATTATATGCTAATTACATTTGATTTATGATTTTCATATGGTTGTTACTGTTACTGACTTACTTCTGGATAGCTTGTTCTGCTCCATGACTAATCTATTTGATTTTCCAATCTATGCAGGGAATATCTTATGCAGAAGGCCTTTCCGCACTTGAGGTAATAATAGTCCATGTCATCTTTACATTGCATAGTCTGCTCTCCAGTTGGGATTTTTTTTTGGTGTGTAATTCTTTCTAAAGAAGTGTACCTTAAGGTTCTAGCCATAACTCCTCGATTATTCTTTATATAAAAACATAAAGACATAATAACATCTGCTTGCAATTTGAGGAAATAGAATACCAAACAGGTTTCTGTTGAGTGAGATAAAAAGGTTTATGTTTTCTCCTCTTCAACGTCTGCTGGCAAATTGAGAAACCTCTTAGTGGATGTGGCATACTTGCCTCTTACACTGAACCAAAAATTTCATCCTTTATCAAGACTTGGTTTGAATGCCTATTAGATTTCTGAAGTTTCAAACTAGTTCACCCTATAAGTGGAATATAGGTGTATTGAGAGAAATGATATATTTTCATGTGTTATTCCTAAAACTTATATTTGATTGCTGCAGGTGAACCTTCTTCAAGATAAAGCGAAACTATATTCCTTTGATTGTTTCGTCTTGAAGTCTTCAACAACTGATGACTTAGTGCAAGAAACTTCTCTGGCGTGGGGTGACAATGAAGGAAGCTTTATGTACATCATTTCTGATTATAAAAAGGAGCCCTTTCTCAGCCTCAATAATACTAATTGGGTTACTGTCATTCTACGTGAGTTTTACTACTAAGCTTCAAAATTAGGGTAGATTGGCAGATGAAGATAAAAATAAACACTTGTATGATTACTCTCAGGACATTATTATTCTTTTGTTTGAGTATTCTTAAATTTCTAAAGTAACAAGTTCTCACATTTGGTTGGAAGATTTTTCTTATAATGCCTGGAATTCATATGGACTAGTTTTGTCTTATTTATACAGTACTATTCTTTTTCATAACATATTACATTATAGCATAAGATTTTTATTTTTTTCTTCTTCTTTTGCAGGATCTCCTGGACAAGAATCAGATAATGGTGTGTAGTTTTAACTTTGGAATTTAATATCCTTTAACAAATATTGTGGATATTTCTTCATCATGAGGTTTTGGTATGTGTTATTTGCAACAGTGCCATGCTTGAGATTAGTTGAGAATATTGTTGACTTCTTTTCTCAATCAGTAGAAGATTCATTATCTTCTAAATTAAGTTCTGCATTTGTATCAGATGTCAAATGTGCTACTAGAAGTGAAATTCCAAGCACAGTTTTCATTAACAAACTTGAAGAGGTGCCCTTTACCATCTGCCTTTTTAATAAAAAGGTATTGGGAGTATTTAGTTGCAAAGAAGAAAAATTATCAACTTACATGAATAAAATGATCTTGAGATCATGAGTTACGGCATGCTGATAGTTCAAGCAAACTTTTTCGTTATGGTCTCTACTAAGCGTTCAATTCAAACATTCCTAGCATATGAAATTGAGTTACCTTCTAGTTGATCATTTTCATTTCAAAAAGAAATGAACTGGTGTTGCATGTGGTATATCTAGTGATTCTCCATTTTTTTCTGTTACTTTGAGCTAGTAGGCTTATAAATACAATCATCATTGGAAGATATTTTCTACTCATCATACCAAGCATACAACACCCTCATATATGCATAGAAGGATTTACAGGGGGCTTATAACTAAAGGCAATAAATGAGAACAAGGCTCAAGGGCTTGGACGACTAAAGGATTCCTAGGAACTCTAAACATTCAGATTAGGAATTCTAACTATATTAGTTCTCAACAATTATTATTATACTATTATTATTATTATTATTATTATTATTATTATTATTATTATTATTATTATTATTATTATTATTATTTTACTTTGTAAGAGAAGCCCTTACTAGATGTCATGTTTTCTGTTTGTTTTACAATTCTTCTACTTCTATGTTAATGAAGAGGGTTGATTTAATTAAAGTTGAGTGTAATGTTTTTCAAGGTAATAAGTCGCTGGTTTGGGAATTGCTGCAACTATTAGTATTTGCCTGACACTGAATTACATCTATATTAAATTACCTCTAGATTTTATTGCTAATGGAAGATAGCTCAAGGCTTCTCCATACTAAAATCGGTTGTCTTTTATGTCATTGCACATGCAGGCAATAGGAAAGGAAGTTTTGGTAGTTGGTTATTTGATGAAGCCTTCCCGTGAAGAAGATTTTGCCAAGGTTAGCCCTCTCAATAACGTTAACGTATGTGTTGTCAAAATTGTGAAGTTGAACTCTACAAAAGGGTGGGCACTAGGCATATGTAATTTATACTTTGTTCTGACTTCTGGCGTTCCTTTATATTAGTACTGTGAACCAATTTCACATCTGTATTACTTCATTTTATAGGAGTTTGTGAACAATTTATTGGATGATTCACTTACTGTATTGGGAATATGTGATTGTACTTTCCTGATCCTGAATTCAACAATAGCTGCTTATATTTCCTCTCGTCTTTTGCAGAGAGGTGCATTCCCCTTGAAACCTACACAGAATGGGTTAATTTTTGTGCCCCTTAATTATGAGCTCCCCATATCATCTCAGATAGAAAACATTGATGGAGTTCTTCATAAAGCAACTGATGAGATTATAGCAGCAGAAATGAGCAGTTCATCTGATTTTGCAAATAGAGTAGTGTTCACAAAGGGCATGCAAGAATTGCAAAGGTAACTTTGTACTTTAAGCTAGTTGTCACCAGCAGCTTAAGTTGGTGTCAAGGCTTCTACCCCTTCTATGCAATAACTACAGCTTAGTAGTTCACTACTGCATTTAAAGTATTATTTTTTTTTTTTTTGAAAAGTGAATTTAATTTAAATTCCAAGAGTAGCATCAGAGTTGAGTTTATAAAGAGCCAAATAGATTGTGCTGTGTTTTATAACTTGGTACTGATCCAATTAATTGTGATTCTATCATCTCAAGATGGACCTCACCTTCCTCTTTGTAGTTTTACGTACAAGAATGATTAATCTAACATCAGATAGTTAATGAATTGAAGATATGTTTATATCACATTGCTTTTCTTTCTTCCATTTTTCTTTTTAATTCTACGGAGTACTTTACAAGTTGGGGAATACAAAACCTGGTCCTAGGATCTCCTTTTGTCATCATGTAGTCAAAAATTGATTTTCCCTCCCCTTCTCAAGCCCTTTAGCACTGAATTGCCTATGTGGTCGTCACATTCTTCTCCTTCCATACTGTCTATTTCTCAACAAAATCCAGATACCAACTATCTTTCCTTCAATTAACAAGTATGAAAGGTTTTACAAATGTTATTGCCTGCAATATTCTGTTTATCTAGTCAAATGGTTTGGTGTTAATGTTTTATAGATTTCATCAATTCAATGATTTCCTTGCAGGTGTACTGAATGCTATCCTAACTGCAGTGTGATTGATCCATTTAATAACATCCACTCAATTCTGGATCGGCTGAAAATCCAGCAACTTCTTCTTGGCTTGGAAAACCTTAATTCAGAAGGCCACCCTAAAATCAGGGGTCCCCATTTTCTCAAGGTCCTTTTCGTCAATGGTATCCATGAAAAGAAAACATCAAATTTATAATATTGACACAAGACTTGTATGACTTTAATTCAACTTGTTAATTGGCAATTCATGTGTCATTTCAAGAATTAAATTAAACTTGTTAATTGACAATTTACATGTCATTTAAGAATTAAAGTATGATGTTTACTTCGCACGAAGTATCTATTTGCAAAATCACAGGCGTTGCCAAAGCTTCTTTACTATATTATGAATCTGATTGCATTTATGGCTCTCTATACAGCTCAATAGCTTTGGTGAGTCCCAATTGGAAAAAAGATTAGCAGATGCTAAGCTGTGCCTTCCAACTATTGTTAAACCGCAGGTTGCTTGTGGTGTAGCAGATGCTCACAGTATGGTAATTTCCACTTACCATTTGACTGCAGAATAAATTACGTATACATTTTTATAGCCTCCTTCCTTTTTTGGCTGTGTGGAGGAGTACAGCTATCATCCTTTTCTGGGCCTATGAAGAAAGTTTAGCCAAATTTATTTTTTCAATAGCACATTCACTTTCCTTTGAATCCTTTCTTCCATTTTCTAATTTTGCAGGCCATTGTCTTTAAAGTGGATGACTTCAAAGACCTCAATGTTCCTCTTCCAGCTGTTGTGCAGGTGTGTTTGATGGGAACTTTAACTGAAGCCTCTTGAGTTATTATTTTAGCAGTTATATCCAAGAAATCAGTTGTTTGTTTTCTTCATCTGTTGATTAATGCCTAGTCTATGATCCCTCATTCTCTCATCATTTATTTTCTGCATGTTATTTGCAACTATTATGAATGGAATTTGAGTAGCCCCCAACTAGAATGTGATCAAGGTTAGTTGAGTTGTAAATGTGATTCAGAACTGTTTTGAGACACTTGGTGTAACAAATACTAATTAGATTAGCAATAATGGTAATAACCTTCAATGGAACTTGTACACTGTGATGGGTATTTACTAGGCAATGTATTTTATGATTGGGGTAAAAAGATTTGGGTTTCAGTAAGTTTCAACATTCTACACAGTTAAACAAATGGTTTCTGCTGACTACATGGCTTTGATATCTGGACTATGAATATCAATATGAATAAGTAAATGGCATTGCAGGAATATGTGGATCATTCATCTACTTTGTATAAATTCTATGTCTTGGGGAAGAAGGTTTTCTATGCAGTTAAGAAGTCTACACCTAATGCAGACACCTTGATGAAATTATGCGACAGAAATGGGTTCAAGCCATTGCTGTTTGACAGGCATGTTAGCATGCTACACTACCCTTTTCTTTGCTTTTTCCCATGTCTTGAAAGCTGTTCAATGCCTATACCTCCTAATAAGAAATATTTACAGCTGGTAGTAACTGCTCTTGCAGCTTAAAATCTCTGCCGATTGATAAAGAGAATGCACATTCTGGAGATACAAGTAATAAGGGCATTGATCTTCAACTTGTGACTGATGCCGCAAATTGGCTCAAGAGAACATTAGACCTCACCATCTTAGGCTTCGACGTTGTGGTGAGTACCATTATTCTTTTTAGAGTTCAGTTTATACTTTGTGGAACCTGTCATACTATTTCAAAGATATACTGATTGACACTTCAAGGATATGACTTGTTGCCTTAGGAGGAGTGGCATAGTGGCTCCTATTTCACTTTCATACATGATATGGGGGCCAGCAGGCATTCTTCGTAGAAAGTGGGAGGGGAGGAGGTCATAACTAACAAAGTGATGCCTGGGATAATAAAAGAGTTGCTGAAATAAAATCAGGAATAGCTACTATTGTTACTTTTGTGTCAATCTACTATTGCTTTGAGCCGTGTTTGACATACAAAAACATGATATATGCCATTCTGTGTTCAAATAACTTGTAGTTCATGTCCAGCTTTTCATTAGTGACCCATTGGTAATTTCTTTTCATGGAATATCAGATCCAGGAAGGCACCGGTGACCATGTCGTTGTGGATGTAAACTACCTGCCATCATTCAAAGAAGTTCCCGATGACATTGCCATACCTGCATTTTGGGAAGCAATAAGGGATAAGCTGGATCTGAACTCAACTTCAGCTTCATAGTTTTCAAGCACACATTTTGTTTCTCTGAAACCTAGCTGGCTAAATATCTAATAATTGCAAAATACGCCATTTTGTTGTAATACGGGCATGATTTCTATGTTTGTCTGCTGTCATTTTGTTGTACAATCTCAACTCTACTCTGTAAAACATGTATGAAACTTGTTCAAGACAGTTTGTTGTTTCATTTACTTTCCAAATTGTCTGTGGGGGCAGTGGGGCTGTGATTGTGAGTTGCAAGATTCAGTTTGCATTTACAGCTAAAGTTTTAGGGGTTTTATAATTTTGTTAGTGTAGTGTATTGAAGGATTCATTGTGAGAGGGGAAATGATCAGAAGATATGCCTGCCTTTATTCTCACTCCATTCTCAGTTTCAAACATAAGCAACACCCTCTCAAGCCTCCTCCACAGTTCCAACCCCAAACCTTGATGCTTGCTTCTACCAAAGCATGCATCTTATTGGTCCCCATTTGCTAAAGCATGTGCTTAATGTTTATTCTTAGGGTTTAGGGTTTTAAAATTTTTTACAGTCGATCAATGCCGATGCTGATCACACCCGATATTATCTTGCTATACCATATATAATTGTATCGGGTATTACTGGTCGGTTTCTAGTACAATCATGTATAATTTATATGATAATATCGAGTATGTGCACACGGACAGATGGTAGATTGAGGGTGAGGACTTGGGATCAAACTTTGGCAATTACAGTATGAGCGTTTCACTCAATGTGGTGGACTCTTTGTGGGCACCAGACACTGATCTTCCCACTTAAAAGACCACTGAGTCACGTGATTTTTCCCCTCACACCAATTAATCTAATATACTTTACTTAAATAAGTTAAAATGTGTTGCATAATCTATAGTTTACCAAGGTGGCTAAGCACTTTTCTGAAGAAGAGAGCTTAAGCAGGTGAGAGGGAGGATTGTCTCATTTTGAAGTTAAATCTACAACTGTTGTTTTTAACCATACAGTAAAGATGGTTTTCTACTTTCCTCCTACACATCTTAAGAGACAAAATGGACAAATTTTATTCTTGTTGATATAGTACAGAAAAAAGTATAATAAAGAAACTTGGAATCAAAGTTAACAGTGTTGTATTGTATTTGATGAGATGAGAGCAGGGAGTTATGCAACAGTAGACAGTCATGAAGCAGAAGAAACCTCAATATTCCTTTCTAAGATTAAGGTCTCCCCCTCTTAAATTCCCCTATGAAATGCAATTAGAGGGAGGATGAATCAAACATTCCTAGAATGTCTCTTCCAAATTTTCTGAATTTCAACATTAAGTCCCCTCTTTACTGTCCCAAACCCTCTGCATTCAACCTTCATGCTGCTCCTTCAAACTTGTTTCTTTCAAGTTCTAAACACTTTGAATGCCCCTCTTCTCTCTTCCCTCCACCAAACCAGGTCTATACTCTTTCTGCCGCCTTAGTTTCTTTATACATTTCATTTCAATTCCTAGCAGTTTCTGAAACTTTTTTTTTTTTTTATTTGTGTGGTGGTAGAGTGTTGCAGCCATTGTGTTTGGAGATGGATCCCATTCGCAGCTGTATCCCCTCACGAAGCGGAGATCAGAAGCTGCGCTGCCCATTGCAGGGAATTACAGGCTTGTCGACGCTGTTGTGAGCAACTGCATTAACAGTAACATAACCAAGATATATGCACTCACACAATTTAACTCCACTTCTTTGAATTCCCACCTTTCAAGAGCTTATTCTAGTGCGCGATTTGGGAAAGATGGCGGCTTTGTTGAAGTCGTTGCAGCTTACCAGAGCCCCGAAGGCAAGGGCTGGTTTCAGGTCCTAACATTTTCTTCTTTTTCTACCATTACACACACATATATATGATCATGATTCATGAATGTGTTTTCCTCAGCTCATTCAACTTTAAACCATCCATATATATATATATATATAGGGAACTGCTGATGCTATAAGAAGATGTTTGTGGATACTAGAAGAGTATCCGTTTTTCGAGCTTCTGGTTCTTCCTGGCTACCATCTTTACAAAATGGATTACCAGAAACTGATTGAGGTTCACAGAAACAACAATGCTGATATCACAGTTGCTGTCTCTAGTAATACTAGCAGGCATGATGATGAAGATTCAGGGTTTGGATTTTTCCATGTAAATTCCGAAAACAAAGTCACAAGCTTTAATGAGAAACCAGAAACCCCTGCAGTATGTTTGTTTTCTCCATCTATCTTTCTCAGCTCATTCTATCATTCAATCTACCAGTGCAAGAATGGACAACGACACGAGAGCTTTTTTCCTCTTTCAGGCAGAAACCTCTGTGAAGATCAATGGTATAGGTAACGATAGCTTCCCGAGCATGGGAATCTATGTGGTTAGCAGAGATGCCATGATAAAGCTGCTCACAGAACATTTCCCTTTGGCCAATGACTTAAGAAGTGAGATCATACCAGGTGCAATTTCCTTGGAAATGAAGGCAAGTGCTACATGTCTGTCTTACTTTACTGCAAATCCTCATCATCAAGTTTGTGTTTGGCATTTTGAACAAAATCTTCTTTTCTTTTGCAGGTTTATGCATATAAATTTGATGGATATTGGGAAGACATGAGGAACATTGAAGCATACTACCGGTCAAATATGGAGAGCACAAAGAAAACCAACAATGCATACAAGTAAGCATGCATATATAATCCAAAGTTCATCACTTTTCACACAACACCTCTCTCATCTTTAAATTACATCTTTTGGTAGCAGCTTCTACGACAGATATTCTCCGCTTTACACTTTACCTCGCCATCTCCCTCCAAGCCTCATAACAGATGCTGTCATCACCGACTCTGCCATTGGCGACGGTTGCATTCTCAATGTAAGCAAAACTTACATTTTCAACGAAGGAAATGCGTTTATACTTAACCAATACAACTACTGTACAAGTGCAGAGGTGCAGGATTAAAGACACAGTGGTTGGCATGAGGACAAGGGTGGGAGAAGGGGCAGTGATTGAGGATTCGGTTGTTTTGGGTTCAGACAACTACGAGGTAACATAAACACCATTAAACTTTAGTCTGTCTGCAATAGTTAATATATATATATAAGTGAGCAGAAAAACACATATGCATGCAACAGAGCATTTCGACAGAAGAGGAGACTATTCGCACCCCTCTTGGAATCGGAGAAGGCTCCCACATAAAGAAAGCCATAATCGATAAGAATGCAAGGATTGGCAAGAATGTTAAGGTACATTAAGACGAAGATAGATGAGTACTGCTGCAAAGTGCAAAGGCAATTTTATATATTTTGATGAAGACTGGAGAATTGAATAATGCATTTTTGTTTGTTGCAGATATTGAATAGGGACAATGTGCAGGAAGGAAACAATGAAGCAGCTGGGTACATTGTTAGCAGAGGGATAGTTGTGATCCTCAGGAGTGCAGTAATCCCAGATGGGAGCATTGTGTGAGTGACAGACACATCCAATAAAACAAAACTGATGAGGATTGATTATTGTTGTTGGGATCAACTAACGAAAACCGCAAATGAAGCTGCCAATGTGCTGTCATGCCCAAATTTTGGCAGAGATCCTTCTCTTCAAGCTAAGGATGATCAGATCAACATTCAACACACATTTCATGCGCAAGATCCCAGTTTGTCTGGGAAAAAAAAAAGCAAAAAACAAAAAAACGAAAAACAAAAAACAGTAGGGAGTTCAGGTTTAATGTTCTGCCTTCAATTCTTTTATTTGAGTTCAATGTCAAATTCTGAAAACAAGCACATTTGAGTAACATTAGCTCCCAACACTCAACAATGGCTGCATGGATAAAAACACTGTGAAACACTAAATCCTAGGGGTGGGCGTTTCGGGTTTCGGGTTTCGGTTCGATTTTTTTCGATTTCTATTTCGGTTTTTCGGTTTTAAAAAAAAATAAATCATTCGGTCTACATTTTATTGAAGAACAATGAATAAAGGATGGAATTTGGGGGCTAAATTCTTTGTTTGATCTACCTCTACATACATCATTATACACACAGAGTATATAGGGATTTATTCCTTATCAGTATAGATAGTATAGATGTCTAATTACACTTTGTTATATAGTTAGATGGTTTATTTAACACTTATCCAAAAATAAAAGATACAGAGTACATAATGTTTGAAAAAGTCACGAAAGCTGCCGAGGAATAGTGTTGGAAAGTTTGCAACATTTACAAACTTTGAAATACTATTTAAATAATAATAACAATAATTTGGTGTACGTCAAAGTGAATTAATTAGGTAAACATAATGGTGCTTGAATTGGACCATATTAGTGTAGATATTAGAAAGGTGGAAAATCAAAATCATCCATTCAACATTTCAACTCAAAGTAAAAACGTGGATGCAGCCGTTGACCAGATGCAGCAACCAGTCTAGTCGCTCTTATTTTCGTAGCTGCATGCGCTGCTTCAGGGAAACAAGCCTAAGAAAGAAGCAAAGTCCAAGAGAGCAAGTTGGATTGAGTTAGAGCACATACTTTAATTTGGAGTCCCATTTTAAGGACCGATCAGGTTTCCTGAATGCAATGCGACGGGCCAGGCGTGTCAAAGTCATTCCATTTTCATTATTTTCTTTATAATCCAAGTTTCTCAACTTCAACACTGTCGGGCTAAATTAAAATCTTAAATGAAACTTCTTATCCATTAAACTAATATCTTGTGAGCTATTTCCATTATTTACTAATAAGCTTTCGATCCAATTAACTAAAAAAAAACTTCCTTATCATCAAGAGGCAATGTGTATTAATTGCCTTTTTTCTTTTTTTCTTTTCTTTTTTTTTTTAACGAAAAGTATATATTTATTAGGAGGATAATCTTGGGGTCAAAAGACCCCTCCAGTCATACAAAAAAGAAGAGATAACAGAAGGAGGTAAAGAGATGGTGGTGAAAAAAACAGATGGAGAAAGGAGATTACAACCAAAAAAAGCTAAAGAATCTGCAACCTTGTTTGTTTCTCTATATGAGTGAGCAATTGAAGATGACCATGACGAGAGCAATTGTCGAATGGTGTATTAATTGCCTTATACTAACTATTTTAAAACTCTAATAGAAATTAAAACGAGCAAATACCAATTTTGATTTCACATGTATTAGTAAATTTTTGGTCCACATGTTTAATTCCTACTAATTTTCATCCATTGGTTTAGTATTTATTTTCATCCAAAATTATTATTTTAGTAACAAAATTCATCACTCCGGGTTTCCCTTCGTTCAAGACATGTTGAAATCTAAAATTTTAAGGATATTTTTGTCATTTTCAACTTAAGATCTTAATTTGAGTATGAATAAATATGTTTAAGCCCTAAGATCAATTCTAATTCACAATACTTCTCCTCATCCTACCTTAATTCGAGGAGAAAACTGTGAATTAGGATCGATCTTAGGGCTTAAATCCATCTATTCATGCTCAAATTGGGCTATTAAATTAATTTGAAAAGGATAAAAATACCTTTAATAATTTCATATTTCGGCATGTCTTAAACAAAAGGGTGAATGTCGTGATGTTTTTACTTTTTAGCACTAAAGCAATAGATGTGGATAAAAATTAGTATTAAAATAATAGTATAAATTAAATATATAGACCAAAGTTGTCATTTTATTAATACTCGTGGAATCAAAATTGATATTTGGCTAAAATTAAAACTTATGACTAAACAACATTGAATCAAGGGAGATGGACTGAATCGCTTAAACATCATCACTAATCACTATAATACAATATAAATTTTTTTATCAGATTTACAAACTACTGTATAATTAAACATTTCCATTTTCAATTAAAAATCAGTAATATAGACTATCAGTTATATTATTATATATAGTTGCTAATTCTTTCCCCTTATTGCAAGAAGCAAATAGTTAATTAATTGATTGGAACAAAAACTGTTCATACAATATAATTAATTAATTGTGAACACATGCCACTATCTACAAAATTGGACATCGTGCCGGCTTCATAGGAAGAGAGGAGACAACCACACATTTTATTAATTATTCTGATTACTTTTGAATTATTCACATTCTAAATATTGTACATGCATTTTATTTGTCATATTAATACCTTTTCTATTCACTTTTTTTTAGCATCCTCTTATAATTTTCAATTTAAGTTTCTTTTTTAAATATAATGTACAAATATTTCAATAAAATTAATTAATTTAAAGAATTAAATCATACATAATTTGAAAAATTCTCATTAATTATGTTAACTATATATCAAGTCACATCATTTGACTTCACAGTTATTAGTAATAATAATTTGCTTATCAATTGTTCTAACTTGCTTTGTTTTTATGTGTAATGAGAAAACATGTTTTTATTATCGAAGGTGTGTATTAAATAAACTTTTCTGATCTATTGTGTAATAACTTATACATATTAATTAAATCACAGTAGAAAATAAGATGGTATGTAAAAAGATTCATAGCGGAAGGACAATGAAGAAAGTAATTATTAAGACTGACACACAAAAATAGAGATATTTGTGAAGGTGGGAGAAAAATTGAAATGAAAGAAAAGTGGGTGGGTGGGGTATGGATTGTCCAGGGGAGAAGAACCTGGGCAAGGAAGGTGGGGCAAGTGGGGGAGTGTTTGGAAACATCATTCAAATTGTATTTCCAAGTAGCATGTCAGGTTGCCCCACTTGATAAGGAAATTCACTGAATCCAACCTTAATTCAGCAACGTATATATACAGTTGCAGTATTTTATGATTATTACATATACACTGTAACCACCCCAAATTCATCATATCATATCATATCATATCTCCCCCCTTCACACCTCAGATCCCTAAACCAAATCCTTCTCCCCATTCCAAAGTAATATCATTGTCGTAAATCTGTCAGCTTTTTCATCAACCAAACAACCACTATATACTCGCTCATCGCTCTTTCATTTCTCATTCCATCTTCAAACCGGTCTCTTTCTCATCACATTCTGTTCGTTCTCAAGATTGGGGCTTTTGGAGGGAGTTAAATAAAGAAAGAGGTAGGTGCAGAATCTTGATCGAATTGGAAAGTGGCCTGGGCGTGTATGAGATCGAAGAGCTCTTCTGATCTTCTCCATTTGGAATCTTAATTTAATAATGGGTGCAAATACGAGAGACGAGATGTATGCGGCGAGTAGTTTTCCGATGAGCAGGAAGAATGTGGGGGTGAATTTGAAGGAAGTAGCAGCAAAAAAGATGGAATACCAGAGGCGGCGGGGGAGTGTATCTCAAGGCCAAGGCGGCGGGCAGGCGAAAAGGCGGTGGTTGTGTATGAACTATTTCAGTTCAGAATCGTTTGTTCTGCTTGTGTGTCTCACAGCGTCGGTGCTGATTCTGCCGTTGATCTTGCCGCCGTTGCCGCCGCCGCCCTTCATGTTACTGTTGCTCCCCATTTGCATTCTGGTAGTTCTTGTCATCTTAGCTTTCTCCCCTTCTACTTCTAGTGGCCAGACCATCACTCATCCCTATCCCTATTTGTAATATATGCTAGCTAGCTGAGAGATGCTATCATATCATATCATATGAGATCAGAGTAGCCTTAGCTTAACATATTTTTGTCTTGCATGTAATCAAACATTCAAAACCGGCCTATATTATTATATATAACTAACAAAGTTCTTTTATTTCAATTCTTTCGATCTTATAAATCAAACTGGATGGATGGATATGCTCATATATTTGAGTTTGATCTTAGAGGCCAGGGAAAATATAATAATGTTATCATGTATCGGTATGGAGATGAATTGAACGCCCGCCCCAATATGATGAATTGTTGAGAAGATTGAGTGTTTAAGGTAGGTGTTGGTTTGTTGGGTGTAGCTGTAGGCCGGATCGAAGTGGATCGGATAGGCTCATGGAAGGGTCTCCGATCCATGGTTAATAGGATAGAATGAAATTGGTAAAATTAGGTAGGTATGAGGTAAATGGATGTAATACTATACGTACGTACTCTTTTCTCCATTTAATTTGGCCGGCAGGTTGTCGTTGTCTATATATATAGTTAATTTTCACATTTGCAGGTTCATCAACTCAGGAAAATTAAAGATTAAGATATAATGCATCAAATTAAATACAATTAATTGCCTTAACTAGCTCTGTAATTGTGAGGTAAGGTTGTGGAGTTGCATGCGCCTCAAAATCTAAATTCCCAGTCCCCGCCCAGATCGACAGACAAACGTAACCTCTGATATCCACCTTCAAATAATCCAGGCAAATTAAAGAATTAAAGAATATAATAATAATGCAGTCAATCATTTTGAATTGGGATGGTTGGCTTCGAATTCAATTCATGAAAAAGATCAGATCAGATCAGAGGCACATACATACATGACTAGCTAGTCTGCAGGCAATTAATTAAATTAAAACAAATTGAAGAAAACAACAAGCTGCTTCAATTCGATCAAGATGTCAACGTATTGAATTGAAGTCATCGGGAATATAATATGTATAATAGCTAGCATGCATATATCGAACCGGTAAAGTATAAGCGTAGCTGAGCATCCATCCAAGTTGAAAGTGCAGAGGGGCGCAGCGCAACATCATAATTCATATCATATCATAATATAAGCCCCGGCCCGCGGGATTTCATCATAGGCGGCTATCATATTCCTATAATAATAGGCATGCAACAAGTAAAGGTGATTTTTGGATGGAACGAGCTAGCTAGTGTAGTACGTGGAATTGCATCAGATCAGATCAGATCATATATAATAGTACGTGTATGTGATCGAAGCCAAGCCTTAGCTTGCATGCTTTACAAACACATTAATTTAAATCTACAAATTAAAGGCTAGGATAGGGTTTTAATTAGCGGGCAGTCTTGAAACAATTAACCTAAACACAAAACAACGTAACTCCTAATTTACCAACAAAAAAAAAACATATGCATGTAGGTAAATCAATGAAATGAAATGAAATTATTATGAAGTATTTAAGTTATTCAGTGTTTATATATATTATTTATAGATTTAGCCAGAAATATCAAGGACAACTCATACATAGGGCTCTTTGTCAACAAGTGTAAATACCTCATTATATTGTTGTCGTGGGTCATATCACTATTAGACATACTAGTATTCTACCCGTGCGATGCACGGACAAAGTTTATTATCTATAATAACTATCAGTATGTTTTGTGATTCAAATTATATTATAAATAAACTTAATTTATAATATTTAGAGTAGAATTATTACTATTGGAGATTCATACTTCAGTATTAACTGATATAATTAAAACTACAAACAATTCTTACTTCACATTTTAACTTTAAGCAAAACAATAAATAAGAGAAAATTGTCATTTTGGTCCAATGACTATTGGAGTAGTGTTAATTGCTATCCGCGACTTTCAAAAATGTTAATTGCGTACCTTAACTATGCATTTTTTATCAATTTTGGTCCATCCGACCAAATTGCCGGCCAAAAGTGACCGGAAAATTTTAAAGGAAGAAATATTAAGGGCAATTTAGTCATTTTACTTGATCTTCTTTCTTCTTCTTTCTTCTCTGACTTGAAGCTGCATCGCCGATGGAGGTAATATTAAGGGACATATTAACTGGCATGGAAATATTAACTGTACGAAATGGTGGTAAAAATAATTGAATTGCAAGGAGCAGTAGCATTGATGCAACAATGTAAAAGAGACGGAGGAGGCAGGAGGGTGCCAAGGCTGAGGAGAGAGACAAGTCAAGAACTTTGCACTAATTTTGACTAATAAATTGGCGTCCCGCCGCCGGCGACCCCCAGCAATAACCACCACACCTTTCAACACTTAGTTCAGGCCACCACACAACCACAGCCACACCCACCGCCGGCGACCTCAGCCATTTCGGCGACCAAAACTCTTATAATCTGAGCGGGGTGTCATCCATGTCTAAAGCTAGACGGCGGCGGTGGCGGCATCAAGGGAAGAAGAATTTTGGTCTCCGGAAGGGCGGCATCAAATGAAGAAGAAGACTTATAGCGGAATAAAGACGGCGGAATTACGACGGCGACATCGAACGAAGAAGAAGAAAAAAAAGATATAAAATGACTAAATTACCCTTAATATTTCCTCCTTTAAAATTTTCCGGCCACTTTTGACCGGCAATTTGGCCGGATGGACCAAAATTGATAAAAAATGCATAGTCAAGGTACGCAATTAACATTTTTGAAAGTCGCGGATAGCAATTAACACTACTCTAATAGTCATTGGACCAAAATGGTAATTTACTCCAATAAATAATAACAAATCATAGCATTTAAAATATAATTTCTTTAATTAAAAAAATCCCTATCTACTAAACCTGGCCCAACAAATACATATATTAAAATATATACAAATTTTTTTGCCCCCAAACGAAAAGCCCACTACATAACCCAGTCCAACCCCATAAAAGCCCATATATAAATACAAAAACCAAACCGTAACTCCATCTGATTGCAGCCAGCCAGCCACCCGTGTCCGACAACTCTTGCTCCGCCTTCTCTCTACTACTTTAGCAACACACTTTCTTGCTTTTCATTTTCTGTTGTTTCCTTTTCTTTTTTTCTTTTTTTTTTTTTTTCTCCAGCGACGTTGAAGCCCGTTGCTTCAGGATGATTCTTCATCTGCATGCGTCGATTTCATTTTTCAATCTTTTGAATCATTTTCGATAATTCACTATGAGCGATATTGTTTAATAATTTAATAAAAACCCTAAATAAACCATGCTTTCAACAACGGAACTCATTCTATAATCCATATAGAGTTAATACCCAATATAGTCCTCGACTATAGTGGTTTTACTCAATTTAGTCCTAAGTGACTTTTTGTACTCTATTTAGTCCTTGACTTTAATGGTTTTACACACTTTAGTCCTCTGTTAAGGATTCTGTTAGTTGGCTGTTAATGATAAGGTTAAAATGATAATTTCTTTCCTTTTATTTTTTATCAAATTAATTGTTAATTATCGGGTTGAAGATGGTAATGGTGAATGGAAACCGACATCAATATTCGGAGTTGTTGTGCGAGACAGTATTTCTGAGCTGGACTTTTCATTGAAGGCTGCTCATTGCATGTGGAGAAAACAAAAAGAGGTGGGAAAATCGAGCTTGTATAAGTTAATTGCCATAAAAATCCACACAAGAAAATCCCATAATCGTCTAAATACTAATGGTCTGAAGGTGTTAGGTCTAGACGGGGATAGACAATATTATGTTACTACTACCAATGTCGTCTACAAAGAGGTTTTCAATAACGTGTAATTCGAACTGGTGATATTATGTTTTTTTTTTCAAATAGCACATTTGCCCAAGTTATACAAATCATAAACACTGATATATAAAATTTCCAAAGTTTCAACACCGGATGCGTGCATATACACTTTAGCTATTAATTCAACAATTATTTGGTTGAATTCAAGCAAGGATAACATCACAAAATATAATCGATCCAAACCATCTTTTCAATTATATTGCACTATATTATATTTGATGTTATGAGATATTCTAAATCTAGCTTCCTTGGGTTAGAGGGCTACCAAGAAAACGAAAGACTATCATTTCACCTCTTCCATCTTTGTCTCAACAGCTGGAAGCCGTTCTTGTAAATTGGTGAGAAGACTTTCACTTGCTCGAGTTTATGAAAGAGCAGGGATTGGTCAGTTCTATTACTGTTGAAAGTTTTTCAGGAGTTGTTAAGAAAATGTCTAAAGGTGGTTATTTTTGTTCGATTAATTTTATATAATTATATATCAATCTAAATATTATAACAAATCAATTATGTGTATTCCACGGGTAATACTAGTAGTAGTAATACTATTCCAAAATACTAGTTGGATCTCTGGCTTTACCACGAACATTGGAGTCACGAATAGCTTCCTGGCATAAATGTGGGGTCTTCGGGAAGGGCTTGCCATTGCTAAAGGTTGTGGAGTTAGAAATCTCTTTGCAGAATCTGACTTCGAGGCGGTGGTTCAAGCTCTCTCTAGTCATGGGATTTCCTCTACGACTGCTAACACTCTGCTTGCAGACTGCAAAAAACTCATTGAATACTTCTATGAGTTTAAGATCATGCATGTAATGCGGGAAGGCAACCGATACGCCGACTTCTTAGCCAATCTGGGGCATGACTCTCCGAAGGGTACCATCATCCTTGAGCACCCCCCAGACGGTTTGAGCGACTTGCTGGCTCGTGACTCGCAGAGCTTCGCCACGTGTAGAAGACGCTAATACCGGGGCCCAGGCCCCTCCCTCTCACCAAAAAAAAACTATTCCAACATGATTAAAAGGTATTATTGTCAACAATTAAAATGTCAAATCAATTAAATATAAATATTTATTTTCTAAAAAAGAACTACATACTATAAATGTATTTTTTTTTGAATACTATATACTATAAATGTAATTAACATTGAATACTATATACTTAAAATTATTTTTTAAGTAATACTATATTTACGTTCTTTTTTTTACTCGTCAATATGATGTGCACAAATTAATTTAAAAAAATCAATTTTTTTCTCCAATGAAATTAAATCAGAACATGTAATAGAAATAATACTTCCTTTGAGTACACTAAACATTTTCTTATATCTTCTTCTCCAAACACTTTCTTATATCTTTCTCATACTCCATTTAAATATTACTGTCTCTGTAATTTATTCAAAGCTTAAACACTACTAGTTTAACAAAAGCCCTACAATTAAAAATATTCAAGATATCATGAAACGCTAATTTTGACTTTCACTTAAGAGAAAGTATGCTATCATTATATGAAGGTGCATACTGAGTAGATCCTGCATTGTGACTCTATCATATAGACAATTCTCACAAAGAGTAAAACTCAAAATCTTCTGATTACTAAGTCAATTGTCCGACCGACTTGGTTAAAATTACTTCTTAAATAGAGCTTTTATTAGATGAGTTAGTGATTGGAAACAGAATTCATGCCTAATTGCATGTGGCGGTTGGCAACGGGAATACCAAATAATAAGACATTTATCACCTTAAAATTTATTACATGCTAGACATGTAACAAATAGTTATTTTGTCGGAAGGATTAAAAGTGATAAAAAGTTAAAGTTATGCACTGAATATGGAAGTTGTCATAGTTAGAGACCGAATGAAGTGAAAATACTACAATATTCATAAAATTAAAAGTAATAAATTCAACAATTTAGATGCCTTCACTTTTAATCTTTTTATGATTTACACTGAATAACACATATACTATATGAAATGAAATTATGAATACACACACATACATAAAATCATGTCCCTCAATAAGACTTATTTCCAGCGACAGGACTGTGTGAATTCGATTCTTGCCACATACATTAGGGGTTTTAGATTAGACTTTTTATTGCAGAAGTGTGTAACTCAATTTACCTTCTCATGGGGCTTAAAGATATTTATTAGATATATCTTATTGGTGAATTTACCTCTTCATAAATTTTTTAAAAAAAATCACAATTAAGTAATGGCATAATACTTCTCTTGTGACTTATAAAACATTGAAAATAGAAAGTGAAGGTGTAATGAATAATGATGCGCACAAAATAAGGTGCACTTGGTATTTTGGTATGGTTGTATTTTTTTATTTTTTTTGGTTACATATTTTGTATAATGCAATATAATATTGCAATGGGACTCCACACTCCACAGTCCACAGTTGAGATTCTCTCCCTCTTACATCAACTTACCAAACTACTAAAATAATATTTTAAAATTAATTAAAAGAGAGAGAGAGAGAGAGAGAGAGAGAGAGAGAGAGAGAGTAAATGCATAGTATACACCCAACCATCCAAAGGAATGAAGAACCACAGCCTCTCTCTCCCTCACCAATGAATCAGAAAGGTGATTCTCTCTCATCTCTCTCCACATATATTCTGCACTGCTTTTTCTGTTATTTTCTCTACTTCGTTACATTTTTCGTTGGTTTTTCTTCCGGGTAAATTTCAACATCTATTCTTGCTACTACGTTTTGTATGTGTTTTTTTTTTTTTTCTTTTCATTTTCTTTGCTTTGGATTTACGTTTATTGAATCTCCGACTCGATTCTTTGTTTTTACTTGTGTTTAATGGGTTGGATGATGTTTCTTTGTTATTGTTTTTTAGGTTCAACTGTGGATTCGATTGTTTGGTAGTCAGAAAGGGGCTTCCTTAGGGTTCTGATGATGAAGATGCCGGTGGTTCCGGTGGTGGTGCTTCTCATCTGAGCCCTTTTTCCCTTGCTGCTGGGATTTTTGTTCTTTGATCCTTCAATTCCCTTCTTTTTGAGGAATCCAGGTCATTTTTACGCTTCACTTTGATCTCAAATCCTCCGTGGGTTTCTGTTAACTTTGCAAGGGTTTGTGTGAAAGTTGTGATTTTAGGGGACTATATTTTCCCTTTAATATGGTTAAGAGTGCTATCTGGAAGAAGTGATTCTTCTTGTCTTTGCCTAGCTTTGGGTGCTTGCTTTGTTGGACGAAACAAAATGGAAGAAGATAAGGGAACATACCTGGTGGAGAATCAAGACCTGAATTTGGTTACTGAGGATAATATGAGGGAGCCTCACTGCTGTGGAATGGAAGTGGAAACTGGAATCTCGGGTATGAGTGGCCAAAGTTTTGTTTCTGACACAGAGAAGGGTGAGGGAAGCACTGGAAATGTGGTTTTTTCAGGACAAACCCCTCATGTGGGGAAAGATTTTAGAGGACCAGGAGGACCTTGCATTTCTGGTGTTAAGAAACATAAATTCAGACAGGCTGATTCTGATCCTGAACCTGGTAAAAATGAGAAATCTGGGCAAGAAAAGAAGCTTAGTAAACAGGACAGGATTGAGCTAGGGAGGTCATTTCAGGACGCTGTGACTTCCCATGATTGGGCGCATGCAGAGAGTTTGACTTTTTTGGCTGATCCACAAACTCTTAATGATGCATTATGCATTGCTCTGGATTCAATCTGGTTTTTGAGTACACAGGAGGAGTTGTGTGGTATTACTGGGTTAATTAAGAAGATTATTTCAAATGGTGCTTATGACTTTACTCGAGCAGCCCTCAGGACTTCATTCCTTGCTTCCTGTGTTTGTGCTTGCCAAAGTCGAACGATGAGCCTTTCTGATACTGTAACTGTAATGGCACAAAGGTAGTATCCTGATATCCATGTGTCTGTGTTTTACATCATGATGATGATGATGATGATTATTATTATTATTATTGTTATTATTATTATTATTATTATTATTATTATTATTATTATTATTTTTAAACTAAACCCAACTATTATTATGAAAATGGTAATTGATACAAAGATAGAGGAGACATGGACCAAACCCTCAAAATAAGGTAGGGACAAACCTGTCAAAACAACTCAGTATAAATGGTAAGTGAAAGTAATCTTGCGGCCCGACCTCACACGGACATCAACATCTTCCATCAGCAGACCACCCTCACTCTTAACATCCCCCACCCAACCATCATCCTCTGAATACTCTGCCTCCTTAAAATCCCACTTGGCATCATCAGACATTACTTGTGGGCTAAGCAGCCCATCCAACTCTTGCTCCAAATATCACCTCGGAGCCTTGCGTAAAGTGCCTGCTTGGCTCCGGTCTTATCTCCAGTCTCAGATAAAAGAGAGCTAGAAGCCTTATCCTCATCCACAACATCCTTCCCTTTACGGATTAGAGGATACCTAAGGAATTGATGCTTTGGTATTAAGCACATGAGTAAATTCTTGGGCTATGGAGGGTGAAGACGGGATTTATTGAATAGACATGGGCTGACTGCCTGACTAATTATGTTAGGGGTATTTCTATCTTGGGCCATAGGAGATAAAGAACGGGCATTTAATTGAGAAGAATTGGAATCCCATATCTTCACCCTCCACAACATCCTTCCCTTTACGGATTAGAGGATACCGAAGGAAATGATTCTTCGGTATTAAGCACATGAGTAAATTCTTGGGCTATGGTGGGTGAAGACATGGCATTTAAATGTTAGGGGTATTTCTATCTTGGGCCATGGGAGATAAAGACCGGGCATTTAATTGAGAAGAATTGGAATTATTCCCAACTGTGCCGTGAGATACAGAAGAAGAGTTTTTATAGGGCTAAAGGAGAAATTGAAGGACTAATTTGAGCGTGTTTTACATGATTGAAACTGGCATTTTAGTCATATGAAGTAGCACCGAGTATCTGCACAATTGACAAAGGAAGTGCACATAGCTTTCATAATATCTACTCTTTAAATGTTGATGTTTAGTCAAGTTTAGTAAAAGAATATTGCCCATTTTCTTTACACCTCTTCAAAATTGAATTGCCCTATTCCGATTGAGTTAATTTTAAGATTTATTGGTGCAATTAAGTGGTGGATAAGTTAATTGTACTCTGTTCAGTGGAGTTAATTTTAGGATTAGATGCCAGCTTTATTATTATTATTATTGAAAATAGCTTTTGATACTAATGTTCTCTGTACTTACCCTTTTCTATTTTTTTTTTTTATGTTGTCATGTTTTTCACCTGGACATCTATGCTCATCCTCAACAGGTTGCAGGAACGATTGCAAGAATGCAATGGAGATGAAGTTTTGAAGGCAGAAGCTGGTGCAAAGGTTCAGAAATTCACTGAATGGGCTCTTAAATGTATAGGTTTCCATTCGCGTTGCCAAGGAAACAGGGATAGGGTAGGTCATAACTCAGCTGCTGAGATAGAGTTGCAGTTATCTGCTTTCAAGACCTTCCTAGACCTTGCTGGGAACAACCTTACAGGAAAAGACTTCACAGAAGCTTTTGATGCAGCATGTTTCCCCCTTACTCTCTTCTCTAGCTCATTTGATCCTGGCTGGGCATCTGGTATATCAGCAAGTGGTATCCAGGGGTTACTGGGGATGTTAGTGGAGGGGGGTGCTGACAATGTTAATCAGTGTTTTCTTGAAGCTTCACGTTTTGGTAGCACAGAGCTTGTACGCATTTTGTTGCAGGTAAGTGTTATCACCCTGCTAAGCCTATTTATTGTGTCCATTAGTGCTTTCTATCTTTTGGTGACTCAAAGTTATTAAGGAAAATTCGTGTAGGAATAGTAGGATACCTTTTTACATGAGTTAAACTCATTGGTTGCCCACACCCATATGATGTGCATATAATTGTGTGTAAAGACAAACAAGTGAATAAGCAGTATTGTTAACGTAATTTTGAGACAGCCTGAATATGGAAAGCAGACTGATAAAATGGGATGCAGGGAGTTCTTTTTTTCTTTGTGTGGAGGGATTTGTTATATAAAGGTTATTAGTGTTTTTATACCTTGTTCTATATTTTGAAGTTGAGCTTCATAAAGCAGTGTATGCTAGCTACATGCAGAAATCATTGGGATAAAAGAGAAATTATACAGTTTCAGGCTATACCAATCTGTTGCAGAAAATCATGGCCTGAGCTCTTGACACATCACTGCAAATCATATCTTATTATCTGTCTTTATTATACCTTAATTGAGTAGTTGAGTACTGGTTCATTTCTGGTCAGGATTTCTTGAGCTGATTTCCTGTGGTTTCTCTAATTTATTCCTATCCTTTGATATTTCTTTTATGTTCTGGCTAGTTTATACTGGAAGTAATGATAGAGGCTTGTACTTTTTTCTGGGAAGAGCCAGCACATTCTAATCTCTAGTCATTTCATGGCTTTGAACTGTGCTATTTAATTGATATTTTTTCAAACGTATGACCTTGTACTTGGTATTCTTTTGGGAATTTATTCATATTTTGTTGTGTGGGGTTTGTTTCCGGATCAAGCTTATTTATGTGCTGATATACATGACATCCTCCTTACATATATGTTGTTGCTGTCGTATTTACTTGATTAGATTGCTCAAAGGAACAGCCTGGATGTTGATGTTGATCTGGCGTTAGGATTTGCTTCACATTATTGTAAAATAGGAACCATGGAATGTTTAGTGGAAGAAGGGAATGCGATGGCTTTCTTGGGGCCTTTAATGAGAGCAGCAGAGAGGGGTTGCATGCAGGTTGTTGAGTGGTTTGTTAAGAGGGGGTGCAGAGACATGGAACTGTGTCTGGCCCTCACAGCTGCCACATCCAGCAGTCAGGTCAAGGTGGCGGCATATATCCTTCCACATGTCCCTCAACATACTCTTGCAGCCCTCAGCATTGAGATTCTCAAGGCGGCTGGTGAGCGAAGTAGCGGGTCCCTTGATGGGGTAGCCTTTCTTCTTAGTTCAGACTTCCTTGGCGATCCTGCTGCTACTTATGCTGTTGCGGACAGCATAGCTAGGTCCGAAGACGAGGCTGTAGCTCCAGAGCTTAGGTCTTTTCTTCACGAGCATTGGTCAGAAGCAGCAGCGATAGAAGGGAAGAGGCAAGGTCAAGAGCATTACCTGAATCTGGTGCGGATTATGAACTTGGGTGAGTCTCCAATCTGTTTGAGGGATCTTCCATCTCCACTGAGGATTGCAATAGCATACCTGCCTCTGTATAGGGAGTGTGTGAAGGCAGGAGGGTGCTTGCTATCACAGAGGCTTAGAGGACAGCTTGTGGAGGCGGCAAAAAGGCTGAGTGGAGTCACGCTTGAAGATGCAAGGCAAGGAAGAGAGTTACTGGGCATTTTAGAGCATAATCTTCCTACATTTTTGCTAAATGCATAAATTAACTACCTACCATGGAGAGAGATGGAATGGAGTAGAAGAACTAAAGTAGCAAGTACAAGTTGTATTTGAGGTTCAGGTTTTGAAAGAAATTTTCATCGAATTTTATTTTAATAATACAATAGTAGTTGGGTTCAAAGGTGAGAAAGCTGGGTGGGTGGAGAGTGGGGACAGGACTATCATGATCATGATGTACAGTAGTAGAATGTTTTCTTTTAGAGATAAAACCACCAGCTGGGAGTTCTGTAAGTGGAAATTGAACACAAGTATGAATATGAATATAAATATAATTAATTTTCTAAGAATACAAGAACACCACATCAATTCTATCTTTTTTGAGCTTCATCACAACAACCCCTTGTTTTTCGCTACTAAAATGTAAATATACGAGTAACTTCTTCTTCAATGAACAAAATTATATATTTTACAACTGCTAAGTTTCAGTAACTCAAAAACACATGCAAATTGGTTTGGTTTGGTACTTGTAATCTCTTGTTTTACTCCGTCTAAATCAGCTCACTAGTAAAATAGATGTTACCAATATGTTATCTAAAATTGCAATTTCATCGACCTGGCATCTCCAAGGAAACTTGTTCAAGCTGATGCACTGGCAAAAACATGGTTGAGCCTATTCCTGATGAACTTCTCCCGGTATTGCTCAAAGGTTCCTTCCTTAATTGCCTCTCTTATGCAGCGGAAGAATCCCAGATAATGGTGTGTGTTGTGTCTGGAAAATGAAGGTCAACTTGAGTTTAACATACCACAAATCATCAAATGGTTAAAAATAAATAGAAGGAAGAGAGATATTCATACATTTCCAATAGAATCTGAGCCAACATTTCATGAACATTAAACAGGTGATTAATGTATGCCTTTGTATGATTTTGACATGTATAACAGTTACAGCTGTCAACAATTGGTGATGTATCCTTCCTGCAATGTCAAAGTAAGAACAATACATTAAATTGGGAAATATAACCACAGAGCATGAGTACCTAATAAAGGAATAGCTTCATTCATCTTTTGCCTTCTTGCTTGTATTCATATTGCACCATATAGCATAATGCTATCAGTTGATTCTGATAAATCCAATCCACAATATAATTCTTAGACTTACCTTATGCCAGCTATAAGTTCAATACAATTTTTTTGCCTTCACTATACATAAAGTGAGACTAATGCAAAATCTTCTAGAGTTACCATATCCACACCTGTAAATAGTTGCTTTCAGGTTGATCTTTGTCTCATCACAGCCTGCATCACTACTACTTGGCTGATAATCAGAATTATGCCGTTCAGTTCTCTCAAGTGGGAAGGTGAGTGCAAAGCCGCCAAGTGTCAGATGATAGATGTAACTGCCAAGCAATTCTGATGTCAAGAGAAAGCAGTAGGAGGAAAGGAAAATGATGAATTCAAATTTCTCACATACGAGGAATCAAATAGATCAATGCCTGCTGCAACTCCCTGCAAGACCTCTTCTGCAAGAAGGAAAACTTTTATCCATTTAACAACAGCATCTACAAGAATTGAAATAATCCTGGCGGCCATACAGGCTGGAGAAGTTTGAACTTGACTATTTGAGATTTAGCAAACATGTCAACATTGGTATTATAGTTTAAGAATAAATTAATATACATGTGTGTGTGTGTGTGTGTTGAAGGCATTTGCCTACACCCTGAAACCTAGTAGTCCTGGACTCTCAGGATCTCTTTAAAACAAATTGTAATGCTACGATTGGTTGATGCATACCAACTAACAATGAATATATATTTGGCCGTTATCAGAGGTGGAGTATAGAGGAACTGCAAATGAAATTGGTGATAGAAATGCAAGTATTAAATACCTGGAAGTTCAAGCCCACATATCTGCCGTGGCTTTTCCTGTGGTAACGATTCCTGCAATAAGACATCGTAAGCCAATCTGAAAGCATGGAATCTTTATCACAAGCAAATATATTAACCAATCAGCCCAATATTTTTAAAAGGGTGAATAATTATGTAAACAAACCCTACAAGTTGAGCATAGCATATCCAGTGCATTTGATGTCAAAGGTTCTTGGAGTTAAGAGTAAATTGCATGTTAACTAGATTTCCACAATATAGAGGGTCTTTCCAAAGCAAGTCTAATTTATAGGCACAATCCTGAAATGAATGAGGAGCAGTAGTAGCAAAAAGGAGCTATACCGTAACAGCACTAAGAAGAGCAGTGCGTTCATCCATACTCTCTCCTAATCCAAAGCCACCAATCCAATAGCCTGCATCATATGTAAGAATACTAATTATATGATTACAAAACTATGAGTGTCGTAAATAGATAGAAACCAATATTTATTTTTGCTTGAGTTTGGATGGTGAGATCGTCAAATGACAAACAGTAATGACTTCATTGCATTACATGCTTTTATTTGAAAAGGGAATGAAAGGAGTAAGTAGATCTCCCATCTCCTTCAGTCAAGATTAGTAAAGAGGTCATAAGACAACAAGGCCATATGATACCAACAGTAAAAACATTTGAACACATAAACAGAGAACATTGACTTTAATAATACAGCATACCGAAAAATTGACTTACAAAATCTAGCTGTGACCATAAAAAACAAGAATATAGAACATAAATACCCGACACATTTCGCTTAGCTACTTCTTGAGCACAACGCCGTCTTTCTTCAATGCTAGAGCCTCCAACAATAGATCCAAAAACAGTTGCACCTGTCTATACCTCACCAGTTATAAAACACTTGATGTATTTGATCAGTTCATAAAGGTATCATAAGTTCAAGGGCAATTGATCTGTCCTGAATACAACCTACAAACTCATTCCATAAATGTGGATATTGTAATTTAGAGCTTGCATGTCAATAATGAATCACAGAGTTTCCTTAGATGAACACAACCAAGTGAACCATCTTTTTTTACAGTCTTTACTTGAATTATAAAATAAATTAGCCTAACATGATTTCGATTCTGATGCAGAACTACTAATTAAGAAGATGAAGCAAACAATAATTCAGAACTCAGAAGAAGTAGAAAAGCTGAATGTAATAGAAAAAAACCTAAAACCAGGCAAAAAGTCACAGCAGGTTATTGCAGTCATTGTGTAAACTGACAAATGGAGATCCTGCTCTATGTGCTAAAGATAAAAAGCTTATACATTCCACTAGTACATAATTTACTAATGTTACTTGCCTAAGGCCACTCCATGAAAACATTAAACATGTGCTGAGAGAGGTTATATTTATAATTTACAAAAAAAAAAAAAAAAAAAAAAAGAAGGTTTTACCAAATTTAAAGTGAGACAATCATCAAGCCATCTCACAGTTCGATCAACAGATATTCTATTCCTCTTGTCCGAAACCCAAGCAGGCACCTCATCAGCTAAAGTGGTCCACAAATTTGGCATCATAGAAGAAATCATTTCCATGTATGCAGCAGGTTTTATCTGCAGAAAATGTGAATTTTATTCGTCACATACGAATAACTCAAACCGTACGGAAGGATTAATTGCATTGCAGAAAAGCGGGAAGAAAATTACCAAACTACGACCACAGGGAGTTTCGAAAGATGCTCCGGTCCTGTTAGTGCTTGTGTGCTCCGGTATAGAAATAATACAATCCCTGGGCACGGCTGCGAATATACGGTCATTTAAACCGAGCATCTGGTGTAGTCCTCCAATATCGGATATGGTTTTGTTAGAGACGCATTCTAAGCTGGAAAAGGAGATAACAAACTATTAAATCCATTTCTACCTGTAACTTGTAAGGGGCTAGAAATCCAATACAAGCAAAACAGCAAACACCTAGCATGCAAAAAGAGAGCAAGAATATATAGAAAGAGAGAGAGCGTAGGGTGTTACTTACAAGTGAAGGGGACTAAACTGGAGGAGGTGAGAATCGGGCGAAGGGAGAGAGGGGAGGTGATCGGGAGGAATGAAAACGGGAAGGCCCTTGCGAGTGGTGAGGAGAAGAGCTGGAGTTTCAATGGAGTAGGGGCAGCTACCCAACTGTAAAACTCCTACCCGAGCTTTCCCGCTGCTCAAAGCCTTCACCGCGAACTTCATCTCTTCACTACTCCCTTACCCGCCGGCGCCGCCCGCTCTGCTCTGCTCTTCTTTTGCCGCTTTTGCGTTCAAACAATGTCCCATTAGGCTTTATACCTGTATATACTAAGCCAAGGTTTGAACTCAGTATTAAAATTATAATTTAATGAAAATAATTTTAAAACCTTGTTTTTAAATTAATATAGTTATACTTTTTTTTTGAGAACTAATATAGTAATACTTTAAAATTCCTATTTGATAAATATGAAATTCTATTTTTTTTTAATATATTTCGTATATCATAATATCATATTCAATAAATGATAATTTAAATTATATACACAGTATAATTTAATTTTTTTATATTGGTTAATATAATTTAATATTAGCAAATGATATATTTATATTTCCCCTCACATTATCTTCTCAAATATTTTGAAAGTGGTACTTTTTCTTTTATGTTAAAATGACGGTTGAACAATTTGATTGAGAATATGCCCCAAATATACTACCCCTCGTACAGTACTCCTGGTCAATATATGTCTTGGTGGGCAAGGGGAATTGATACCGACCACACCCCTAGCTTGCCTGAGCATAAGGCATCGATGCGATTTGCACAGCCTAAGTGTTGATCCTGACCAATAAAGGTCGGGACGAGCCTCCCGACCAAGGCCTCACCAGAAATGACAAAGAGTCGCAAACTCGCAGTATAACTCCCATGTAGTGGGTTGTCATAAATCTTGGTCCACATGGCCGTTGAGATGCCGTTCCCGAACCTTCCTAATGCATGTTCAACACGTATCAGTCATGTTAGGCTCTCGACATGCGTCCCCTTCCTACCTCTATAATACTGCATTTATTGCAAAGGTATGGGAATTTTGGCATCCTATTTGACACACATAAGCTCGGGACCCTCTGACTTTGGCATAGTTACTCGAGCTTTAGTACTTGTACGTATTACTGAAAACTAACGTATTTACTACATCACAATTAAAATAAATGACAAAATGTATACTATGAGACCAAATGAAGCACAAAGATCTAATATTAACTTCATTAAAGTTCAAACCCACCCCCTCCCATGTGAGGGGTGCAATCAGATGTCACTAGACCACAATGTCTTTGGATTCAAATCTTTAAATAACTATAAACCTCATTACCATTTTGTTCTCATACTTGTAAATAATGGAATAAAAAATTTAAGAATTTTTTTTTTAAAATCAAAAGGTCATTGTTTAATTAAATATGAAACTTTTATATATATATATATATATATATATATATATATATATATATATATATATATATATATATATATATATATATATAATCATGATCAAATGAGAACCAGTCTTCCCATACGAACCTGGAACTACTTGCAACTCGTAATGCCTAATTATACAACTTTTAATGAATGATTGTGCACCTAAAAAACACTATTGAAACACACAGTAAAGTTTTCACCCTTTACAAGGCGTTTGATTGGGAGGAGGGAATTAGGGGGGGAAATATTGTAATTCGGTGAAATTGTAATTCGGTGAATAAAGTATGAATTGAAATTACAGTGTTTGGTATGCAGGAATAGGAGTACAGGGAATTGAAAGGGAATAGATGATACAATGATCGAAATGCCCTTATGTAATAATAATAATAATAATAATAATAATAATAATAATAATAATAATAATAATAATAATAATTATTGAAGGGTAAAATGGTCTTCATCCAAACTTTGTTTCTCCCCAAAATCACCGAATTACAATTCCAATGGGGGTGCGGGAATTCTAATTCAACAATGGGAGGTAATTGCAATTTCCTCCTACCAAACATAATAATTTATCAATTCAATGCTCCCTTTATTACTGTCAACCAAACAGTCCATTAGTTTCTTCTATTACAAAAAAAATAGTAGTTGTAATAGTAGCAGTTATAAAGAAGATCTATTGTCTTTTTTCTTTTTTCTTTTTAATCTTAAATTTTGAAAGAAATATTAAAGAGACTCTTGGCGTTTGAACTACCTATTACGATTTACAATTCAATGGCGGTTTTAGGACACATAAGAAGTACTCGTAGTGATAATTGAGTAAATTTATCTTATATCTTTCTTTCTTTATGGAAAGATAAACAAATTGTAGATAAAGAAATAAGTTGGGCATGCAGGTAGGAAGGCCTAAATTAAAATTCATAATACATTATAGACCTGAGAATGTAATCTCATATAATTCTTTTCATTCAATACTAGAAAACAAACAAGAAAATGATGTAGCATTGAAGAGCCATTATATGAGCAGACTGCACCGCATAGGACATTATAAGATTGCTACTCATTTCAGATATCCTTAAAGATTGCAAACAAATCGCCATTGATGTAATCATTATCAACCAAACTGACCAAGAAGTGTGTGTTCTGAACCTGCAGGGATGGATAAATGATATGAACACATTATTGTTTTCCAGATTGATAGTAAATGGAGGAGAATATGAGATTGATGAACATATATGAAGAGACATACCTGTTCAAGTACTTTCCTAGATGGATCAGTCTCAGGGTATAATTGCGCCCAACCCTTTGTCCAGAATTCAAAAGCCTCATCTTTCCATATCACGAAGCTAGCAGGATCTACAACTGTTGGTTGAATTATCTCTTTTGCTGGGAAGACCCCCCATGTTACAGCATTAACATCAGTTTGATTGACATTTGAAATCAAAGTTCCTTCTTTATTTACTGCCAGATATGTAAGAGAGGGGAAGGCTTTGCATTTCTCAACTAGAGCATTCAACTTCTGTCCAGAGCAGAAAAACTCCAAATATGCCTTCTGATACACATATCCACCAGGTCCACCCCATCCTGCAAATGGAAGTTACTCTCGTCAAAAGAATCCAATTAACCTTTTACACACCCCATCTTGCAAATCACCTATAAACAAACTCGTGTAAGCTGTACTGTTTTTCTTAGCCTCTTAGGGGTTCCCGATGGGGAGAATCTAGAAAACTGCTAATGCAGCCACTGAGTCACTGTTTGTAAATGGGAACAACTGAGGAAGTAAAGTGAATCTCCTAAAAAATATATTCTAAAGGGAAATTAGTAACCAAACCCAGCACAACATGGTTTTTTTTTTTTTTCTTAGACAAACATTTTTTAAAATAAAAAATGAGCAAAAGATGTTTCACAAATTGGCAACAAGCATAAACCACTGGAAAGAGAGGAAACCAACTTATCCCCTTGCTCCCTTTGCATCCACAATTTAACATAAAATAATTACTCACTTTCCAGCCTTAAAGTTGTAGAAATATTTAAGTAATCCTAAGGCACCAACTGATCCATTCTGCTCCCTTCACGTCCACGATTAAAAATATAACAATTACTCTCACTTTCCAGCCTTAGAGTTGTAGAAATATTTAAAGTAATCTTAAACACCAACTGATCCATTCTGCTCCATGCTCTACCTGATCCCTACCTCATTAGGCTGGAATGCAAATTTACAATGCAGTCTTATTGTCATTTCCTTGAGCCCTTGCCCTTCTTACTCTAGTCTAGTCAAGTAATTTATGAGGTTGTAACATATCATAGAACACAAGGTTTTATAAGACACTACTGAAGACAATAAGGCATACCTTTTAGTTATATTATTTTAACCAAGTCCTATGGATACATAAAACCATTTCTCTCTCTATGGATTAAGTTGGTTTCACTACAAAACCATATCTCTTTCTATGTAAAGCTAAGCACTCTTGGAGGCTTGGAGTAATTTAGTATAATAAAGATTTTTTTTTTTTTATATCTACACTTCTAATAAACATGCAAGAGCCAATATTATAGGTATTTTCCTCTTTTTTCATTTGATTGTAAGTGCCATTATCTATTATCTATTATCTATTATGTTAAGGAACGAGGATTATAAAAATGTGCTTGTACGGAATTCTTGCCCATATTTGAAAAGCTAAAAGTGATCACTCTTACCAACAATAGGGGAGTCTGATTTTTGTCCATTAACTGCTGGTTGGCTGTTGATGGTAAGGAACCCTCTCAGGTTAACAGTTCCCAACTGTTCATTAATGATTTGTGTTTCTGGCTGAAGCCCATCCAATTCAGACCACGGATTGCTTCTCAACTTTCCAAGAGCATATTTGGAAAATATCTGATTTATTATAATTTCATAAGCATCAAATTAATTGGGAAGCCAAGAACATATAAAATGTCAGGTTAAGGCAAATTCCATCTGAAAAGCATACCTCGCAAATGTCATCAATGTTATTCAAAGGAACCACCCATTCTTCATGAAGCTTCTTATCACGTGTACGTGGTCGCATGAACTGTTAAAAGAGTTACAATATCACTGAATAATAAATAAATCCAAATTACATAATTGAAATAAACTCAAGCAAAGGGTTTGAGAGGCAGGGAGAAACTGGGCATTCCATTGTGTAGGAGTAGGAGTAACCGTAGTCCCCATACCACTCATTTCAAGAAAAACACAGTAACATTATAAAGGTGAATACATGCTAGTGATTTAGTGTTAATGAAAGAACACTAAACCATAGAAACAGTGAATGAATATCAAAGGATCTTATCCAAAATACTGCCCTTAGGCTCCATTTTGGCTGTTTAGAACTTTCTTTTTTGCCCTTTCAGGGTATACTTTGAGGAATTGTCAACATTTCCACCCATGGGGTGCAAAATTTTCCTTGATCTGTAGCATATCACTCAAGAACAAAGAGATTAGATATATCCATGGGATAGGGTGAGGCATTGGCATTTATGAATGCTGCCAAATGTCCAGTCCAAACCAAAGTGAAAACATGACAAGCCCATTCATGGAAGCCAGAGGGATTCCCTTCATCTGATGAAATTGTATTTGTTATGGACAAGTCTTGCTGCTCATGCAATTTATTAGATTTGCTTTGAATAAATTTTCACTCTCTTTTGTGATATATGCAAACTATGAAATTCCATAATTTCAGCCAACTTATATGCCATCTCATTTGAAATATAGGTCCAACAAGAAGAAAAAAAAAAAAACAGATATCACTAAATGACTGAACATAAGAGTTCATTTTCACCTGATAGTCGGAAGGTGCTCCATATGATGCATTGCGAGAATCACCCCATCGGCCATGTGGATATTCATCCCAGCCTATGGTTCTGGTTATGTAGCTTTTTGGACGATTGGCCCTATCATCATTGGCAAATGGCAATAAATATCAGATGCTGTCCACAACTGGGGGAATATTTTGCCAATGAAAAACAATTGCACGTTGAATGATATTTGTCCTCTGAAGTTCACATGCTTACCAGAATATGGGACGGACATCTTCTTTTACACGAAAAACATTTGTGGGGCGTCTCCAAGGTAACGACCTTGAAACTTTGGTCTCTTCTATTACACCAAGATTCTGCATGCAAACTCTAGCATTATCCAACTGTTCACTTTGATTGAAGATCATTTCATTAATATTAAATCAAAAGCAACAAAGTTTGAAAACTAAAACCAACCATAAGTATTGCCAATGCAGATTTCTCCATGTTTAATGTATAAAGATGTATTGTTTTAATCCCACTAGCCAGAATCTTCTTGCACATCTCAGTTCCGAGGTGAATTCCATAAGCTTTCACAGCTTCTTCATTGTCCTTAATGGGTTCCAGAGCAGCCATAATTTCAGGTGGAATCTGCAAAGCATCATAAGAGAATCTCAAGTGTCAGAATGACAGTTGAAATGGCCATCGGGTGCCTCTCACACACTAGTGTAAATCATAAAATGAAGACATAAAATTGCAAGTTCTTCATACTATGGTGATTGGCAATATGCAGGGCAAACAAAACTAGAGGCTACACTCTACAGGATATATTGTATCATGTAAACCCTTTATCCTGTTATTATTACTATTATAACTAAAGATTTTTGTTCACCAAAAAAAAAAAAAAAAAGCTTACAGTAGCTTTAAATAACTGCACAGAAGATCATTTATCATTTTATCCTGTTCCACCACTAAATAGCAGATAATCCAGTTAATTGTATTGGATTCAAGATTGATAAGCAGGAATGGCGATAGTAGGAGGAGTTTCAGTGAAGTGTAAGCTTTTCAGTTATTTTATGCCCACATTACATCCTGAAGATGCTTATAAATGAAAACTCTTTGATATTGAGAAACAAGTTCCAGATTTGAAGTTCATTGACACGAGTATCATCAAAACTTGTAAAAGAAAGTATGCAATCTAATACCTCGGCACTAAAAAGTGTATGGTATGCATACCTTGGTTTTGCAGAATCCAGTCATACGCAAGAAGCCCTTGTAATTGTTGATGGGCATAATACCGGGAACAATGGGGCATTTTATCCCAATTTGACGACAATCGTTGACAAATTTGAGGAAGATATCAGTGTCATAGAAAAGCTGAGTAATAATGAGGTCTGCTCCGGCATCAACCTTATAGAGTGATTACATAAATACACTACTGTCAATATTACTAGATTGGTGGTTTTATGAATGCAAGAAATGAGAGAGGAGATAGATAAGCAAAACCTTTCTCTTGAGGTAGGCAAGGTCATTCTGGTAGGCCTCTGGAGTAGCAAGTCCAGTAGGAGAGATAACATCAGGGTGTGCCTCTGTTGGGAAGAAGATCAGAAGAGCAAAATGAAGAAGTATTTCCAATAGTGAATTGAATCGGAGCGGAGCGGAGTGTTATACTATGTATTCACAGAAGAGATTTGTTTGTTTGGCAATTGGCATACCGGGATAACCAGCGACAGTAATTCCGAAGTAGTCCCCGTATTTGTCACGAATGTGCTTCACCTGGAGAAGGAATGAGGAGAAATAAGAATAGAAGGAAAGAGAGAGACAAAGACACAAGCACATTGTATGCGGATAGAGTGAAGAGCACCGACGAGATCTAAAGCGCAGGAGAAGCCACCGTCGACCTGGACGAACTTGTCCTGGCCGTGAGGGGGGTCGCCGCGGAGAGCAAGGACGTTCTGGATGCCGTTGGACTTGATGGTGTCGAGGGCGTGGTCGATCTTGTGGACGGGCATGTTAGTGCAGGTGAGGTGCATCATGGTCTCGACGCAGACCATGTTCTGCATCCGGTTGGCGATATCGAGGGTGAGATCGGCGGTGGAGCCACCGGCGCCCCAAGTGATATCGCAGAAAGTAGGGTTATGAACCACCATTCGATCCATCCGCTCGAACAAGTTGTCCACACCATCCTCAGTCTTGGGAGGGAAGAACTCGAAGGAGAAAACCACATTGCCATGAGGAGCAGAAGCGCCGTTGCAGCTGCCGTCCTCGGCAGTGACACTCACACACCCCCGGATCTTGTCGATCACCTTCATTTCTCTTCTCACTCAACTTCAGATCGGATCAGATCGACCACTAACAACTCAATGCAACGGAGGGAGTTATGCAGCCAAAGCTTAAGCCACACTTCTTCTAATACTATCCAATCCCTACCAAACACCAGCCTAGTGGCCAGTGGACTACAGTACTGGGGAGGGGACCGATACCGACCAATCATCATCAACTATTTTCACATGTGCTTTACAAATTCTACGCTGAGAGGTCCCGCGAACCAACTCCCAAACTACCCAACTACCGCCATCCAATTTCGTAATTTCACGTTTATATATACTATTTCCTAACAAATCGAGTTTTTTAAAATAAAATATTTTTAAAATCATATTATAATATTCACTCTTTAAATAATTTGTTTAATATTTAATTATGATGCAAAGTACCTTATGATTTGTTGAATAGATAATGGCTCTGTTTGGTAAATGGTTGTTGGCTGATTGAGTTGGTTGTTTGGGTTATAAGGTATGATTTGTTGATAATATTGGCTGATTGTAGAAAGTTGTTTGATAAATTGGTTGTTTGCTGATGACTGTTTGGTATAATTTCTTTTCTCAAAAAGCTAATTGAAAAGGCTGCTTTGAGTAGCCTTTTGAATTTTAGTATTTTGGAGTTACAAAAAGCTTATTAACCAAACAACTAATAGTGGTTAAATAAGCAAAAATTGGCTGATAGGCTGATTATTTACCAAACAGGGCCAATGTAAATATAATGTTTTTTCTGTTAATGTTGTACTATAATTATTGACTGAGCCAGAAAATCGACTTAGTGGAACGAAATTTAAATTACCTTAGAAATGTCAATGATAAAATATCAAACAATCGTAATAAGGTTAAAATACAAAATACATTATAAATTACAATATAATGCTTTTGATAGATTACAGAAACATAATCAATTAGATAATACTTAGAGATAAAATAAAAATAAGTGTTGCTAATGGGGTTGATGGGGAATATACCCCGGCCATGTGAGTATACCCCGACGCGCGTACAATGCCGACCCTCGAGGTCGGGACCGATATGCCTATCCTCCCGACCTACGTCACTCGGTCCCGACAGGGACTAGGGATCGAGGAAACACGTGTGCGGTTAAGACTCGACGCCAGAGAATGGCAGTGTATGGTCCCCACGTGTGCGACATGCCGAGAGGCCGAAACTCGCCCCCGATTCTCCTTATAAATATCCGCATTTATTGTAGAGAGAGGACTTTTGGCTATGAAGAGAACCCCGAGACGCAACTCCCAGACTGACTTCCGTCCTGAGCCCTTTCTCAATTCTCGCCTCCCTCGCGATTAATAATACCCACTTCATCCTACCAATACTCCTCCCGTATTTGTACTATCAGGGGTCAAACCCTTAACATAGAAGAGCTTCTAATCTAAACATTAAGTTTGAAGTTCAACCAACTAAACTACTCAAACTATTAACAATTTAAACATAAATATAACTTTTATATAAAAGGGTGGGGCGGGGTGGAGGACAGTGGCCCCCACACTAGCTCCATCTTTAACTATAATATATATTTTACTTGCATTTGGGTGCACTACAAAAATGCTACCGTGTTTTTTTTTTTTAATAGTGTTTCTTATCCGTTAGATTTTGACAAATAAACGAGAGCAATGAATTTTATTTCTCCCCTGGACACGCGTTCTCATTTGATCCGTTTCATATATACATAGGCGTCATTCTGGCAATGGACTAACGGAGGAGATTGGATATTGGTCATATTGCAAATTTTTTAGAAATCATTCTGTATCCAATCCACTAGTTGCGAACACTCTAAGTGGATACATGTTGAATAGGAGTAAATTTGACGGATCATTGCTTACCGTGCATTAAAATTATAGTGAGCAATAAAATTATAGTCAAAATTCATGATACGCTCTGTATTTGGAAACAATAATAAATTGAAAAACATGAATTTCGATTGAAATTCTATTACAATAAACCCTTAAAAAAATTCTGTCTGACTTTGCGAGTTGTTACCTGTGGCGTAATATTCTAAAAAAATGAAGGCTAAAGATATTTACTGGGAAATACACTTAAAAAGCATCATTAATTTTAGTTAAAAAGCAAAGATTTTTTTCAGGCGTCGGTGGGCACATAGCCACAGAATTTTAGATAATCTATAGCTTTTTGCTGGCAGTTGGAAAGCATGATGTCGGTGGGCACAGAGCCACAGAAATCAAACAAAAGGACATAAAGACAGACAAAACTAGGACTAAGCTAAAACCCCAAATCCACTCCAGCTCCAGCACAATTGTAACCAAATTCTTCTGTTTCAGAGAAAGTGCATTGCATGTTTTGCATTATAGAAACACAAAAAGAATGACGTTTCGCATAGAATTATAAGCCAAGTGAAACAACAAAACCGTCAAGACATAAATGGCCCACCATTTAGATGCAGACACCCCCTGCTGCATATACATATTGAAGTCAACTGCACTGCACATGATTTCAAGGAACCAACTGCTGTCGTAGCTCATTAGCAAACGCAACTCAAACACTCATATCGCCTATTCACCTCCCATCATCTGGGAATGGGGACACAATAAGAAAACCGTGTGATGAATTAGGATTTGAAGGAGATTTTTCATCAGCATTAAGATTTAAGATAGTGTTTGTTTCGCGGGTTTAGAGCCAGGGAATGAGACTAAAAGTGATTTAAAATACCCATGATTGAACCAAATACCATCTAAAGTTTAAGCATCTCAACAGGAATTAAAGTTACCTTAAAGATATCTCCAAACATCCCCTGCAGTGGACTCTGGCGTTTTAATCCATAAAACTTCTCTGCTATTTCATCTAACAACTACACAGCAAGTATAGCATCAAGATAAATGAGGCAAATAACTGCAAGCTTGATCTGACCCAAGCATGTTTTAACCAAAATATCTAATAGATGGAAAAAGTATTTCAAGTAGGAGATATTGCAGACCTCATAAAATGTTGGTTCTCTTTCTATACTGGCCTTGTAGACCACCCTCAACTTATTAAACAGAGGGATTGCATCTCTCTGCAACCTGCATTATAATTATAATTCAAATGCAGTAGCAAACAGCTCTTTAGACTCTAAATTGCCAAATACAGAGAGGAAAAGGAGCTGATGGTCTAATTCATTACATAGGTAAAAAGAACATTAAGTAGATTACATAAAAAGCACAATGCTCTCATAATCAGATGGTACTAGAGGAAACTGACACCTTATAAGTGGAAATTTCTATAATTACTACGCTATTTTGCAACAAATATAGCTGGGAATTAAAAAGAATTCAACCATAAAAATTAAAAATTAAAAACAAAACCTAAAAGAATTAGCGTAGTTGTCTTCACACCAAATTCTAAGTGGATGAAGCATAGCATTTGAGACAATTCTGCAAGAAGGTCTTGAAAGAAACCCTTGTTTTATAAGAAATTTGGAAGAAAATAATGATAAAATGTAGTCAACTTACGTCAGAAGAAGATAACCGATGAACTGCATTAATTCTGATTCAGGAAACTCAAGCTCCTTAGAGCTGACTTGTTTTTTTATCTCATCCATAAGATAGTTGGCATCTCGTAGGTTGCCCAGGGATAAGTACCTAGCAGTAAGAAAAAACCACAAGTAACCAATCTTGATTGCATATAAATACAAGGAAAATCCTTCTATGCCAATCCATAACAAACTAACAATGCCAGATACAAAAAATTGAAAATTTTTGAAAAATTACAAAATGAACCCCATCCCTTACTATTTTTAGTATCCGACATTGTTACAAAATCAGTAAGGAAGTGGCTCCCATAAATACAATAGAATAATAGCTGTGAGATTCTTGAATAGAGTCACTTCCATATATTCTGTATCTTTAACATAAATGTTAGGTGTTAGTTACATTCCCACTGACACTTGGTCCTCTTAAGTTCTATAGGTGAAATCGATCGATCACCTAATACTTATGGCATCAAGCATGATGCCCAACACACGGCACTATGGCAGTACTGCATAGTTAGTTTCCCATAAGCAAATTGATCCTGCTATATTTTAAACATGTGAAACAGAACATCAAAAGTTCACAGTAAATTACCATGTCCTATCTAACATTTAGGGAAGATTAAAAAAAATACTCATTTTCTTCACAAATCTCAAACATCATCTCTCATTTCACAAGACTGGATGTAAGAATAAACATATGAAAGGGAATAGCAGCACACAAAGTTCTGTAAGTACAGTGCAAACATTCTAAAATTTAAAAAACTGAAAATGTAAATCGTAAAGTTGAGAATATACAGAAATTCATGCCAAAGAACTCTGGTACCGAAGTTCAAAATACCGCAGCCAGAGTAGCAAGATCAGTAAGTAATGTCCATACTTACATTAAAACTGCCCGAGCAATAGCCAAATCATCTTCTCCAGGGTAACACTGCATATCGAGAAATACAATTCACATGTGTCCATCAAACAAATCATTAAGAGAAAATGAGAAATTCTTCATATAATAAATAACATATCAACAATTTTATGAAGTTTATAGCATTTTCTCAGCTGAACCTATAAAAAGAAATTTGAAATTGAAGAAGATGAAGTCTAACCTTGCCCATGAAACTGATAACAGTTGAAGTGAATTTCTTCGGATTCTTCCCTCTGACAAAATGGAAAGATACTTTACCCATGTCCTATGAACCATAAATATGTTAGATACAAGATGAACAAGAAGCATTAATATATTACTCTGTATTTCATACTAATTTTGCATGTCCAGTGGAGCATTAATCAAAGAAATTAGCAATAGCTAACTGAACAGAATCACCATAATATGTCAATAATATATCAATTATACATATATACACACGCACACAAATATATGTATATATTAGAATGAAGTGCAAAAGAAGAAATGAACCAGTACTAGAAACGCACCACCTCAGGTGACTCTGAGAATATATATTCGGCCAACATGTCATGAAGCTCTGGAGATCCATACTTATGTGCTCCAAATTCAGAGGACCACCTGAGGGAAAAGTTTAAAGAGTCATTTGCATACATTATAGAAAAGAAATAATCAACAAATAGGTCCAATCCCAGCCCCAATTCATCATCATACTTTAAGACCAACCATTTGAACCATACCCTGATCCATTAACCCATATTTGTGTCAGGGTATATTACAGTAATCCAAGCCTCCAACAAATAATAATAATAATAATAATAATAATAAACCAGATACGTAGTATTTAATATCCAGTGTATTCACTATTCTCTGTATTTTTTATGACTCTTTGTCCTCATAGATTAAATAGATAATACGGAGTACTTATTCATCAATGAACTTTTTCTGTTGACCCATTACCCACACACACACAAAAGAAGAAGAAGAAGAAGAAGAAGAAGAAGAAGAAGAAGAAGAAGAAGAAGCAAATTCCTTGATGTATTTTCCCAGTGTTTCTGATGAACTGCCTTAAAATGTTATTCATAGGAACACTCATGTATGCACCCATAGAAAGATTTAGAGACTTACTTGAGGGCAGCTTTCAAAAAGGATGTACAAGCCTCTACTCGTGTTTTTGCTGCAGTGAGGGCTTCTGCAACTTTTTGCATGTCATCATCATCAGCTAGCTCCAAATTTTGTGGCACTGTAATTCTAGGAAACTTCTTGTAGATTTTCCTGATGCGGTCTAAAGATTAAAATATGTCATAACCAAGTGCAAAACCAAAACATCTAGAAGTTCTTCAAGAGCCACATCAATTCAATATATGATATATGTAGCTCAGACATAAATAAAAGTGACACAATATTTCGGAGAGGAGTTTGATTAAAGAAAAACTGCAAGGCTCTTGATAGATGCACTATTTACTGTGGATAGATTTTGCAGTTACAATTTGTGAAGAGCATTTGCAGTGACAATCTTACTTCCTCAAACCGAGGGAATATATTCATGTTATAACTAATACAGGTCCGCAGAAAGCAGAAAACTTCACTTTAGAGCATTCTTCTTTTTACCACTCTTTAAAAGAAGAATCCCCCATGTTAAAAAAAATTTGTTGCCTCACTTTCTTTCAGAAATTGCTGAGAGAGGGAAAATTGCAACTTGCAAGTGACAAAAGCCAATTTTAAATACTTTTGGACACAATGGTATATGGGGTTGGGGGGATCATACATTTTTCTTCCCTTCTAAAGTACCTAAGAGAATACCAGTTGAGATAACTAGCCCATGATAAATCAGAACAATCATATTAGACACAAATAGGAAGTATAATGCATGAAAGAAAATACAAAGATTTACATTAGCTTGATTCACATAAGAAATACTAACCAAGAGTGTCATCATCATAAGACAAGTTTCCTCTTACAAGGGTTTCCACAAACAAAACAGCAAGCTCCCCTCCACAGGTAACCTACATGATGAAGAACCCAAATGCAATTCATTTGAAAAGAAGTTATTTGCAGGGTAAGGATTCTTTTCATATCCTACTCATTTTCTGATTCCTCTACACCTTTTCCTCTAGCTTGTGCTATTCAGATGGTGAAAATCCCCCCTAAATTGAATGCTTTTCACAACCTTTGGTTCTTAAAAGGCTTAATACTAACGATTATAGCCATGCTAGAAAGCTAACTAAACCTTCATATCTGGATGTCTGTACAATGTGCTTGAGGTATAATAAGACTAATAACAATTTTATCAAGTTGATAACTCCAGTCCTCATTTATCAGTTTCATTATAGAAAATTGTTTTTCCAATCAATGAAGGCCCTTGCAGGTTACACATTTCAAAAGGCTTGTGCTAATTATTAATCAAACTGATAGCAAATATGTAAGTGAGAAAAGTATAACCTGTTCAATTTCCAATTGTGCACAGGCCCCATACTGAAGAAAATCCAATGCATCAGAAAACCTCTCAGCGCCCACATATCTGGAACAAACCAGTAAATGTCGTTAATTCAAGATGTGATCAACAATAGAGTATTAGAGTAAAAAGAATCTAACAAAAGGAGAAATGTCAGCAATGGAACCTGGCACTAATAGACTTAAACATCTGCTGAGCTCCATAGTAGTTTCCATCTTTCAGAACCTTGTCCAACTTGTCGATATTCTACAATCTCGACCAACAAAAAATTAATACTAGCACTACACAGAAAAAAAATAAAATAAAACTAATAGAAATGAAGTTTCCCACATATCCAATCAATGGCAAAAACCATAAAATATCAAATTAAGAATGAAGAAGAAAAATGTCTAGAAAATTGAAAATGACAGTAGAGTAGGATTAGAATGGATGGGTTATTTACCTCCTGAGCAGGAGGGAGTATGGCTCGCCTGACCCTCTCTCGCAACATACTCATAGCCCGTCACTTCACAGCTTCTCACTGGGCCTGCCACAAACCGGCAACCTCTGAATCACAAGTTCATCAATCTATATTTATTATATATACTAGCATCTAATTAATGCCCAATTTAAATACCAAAGATAATGAGAAATAGAATTGGTAAAATTGATTAACGCATAAATGACAATAAGTAAAGTATTGCATGTGATCAAAACCTGAGATCCGGTTGGTGTGAAAGGAGATATAGATTTGTTCTTCAAGTCTGTCTTAGAGGGTTTGTTGTCTCATGCTAAAGAAAGAAACAGAAGGGGAAGGGAATTAGGAAAAAATAAGAATTCAGGAAAAGAACAAAGACACAGACGAGCAATGGAAGAAAGGGAAAAAGACGTGAACAGTGAAGATGTCAAAGAGAGACAAGTTTGTCCTAGGGCACCTGTTTCTGTAGAGAACATGTTATAGACAAATACGGAGACCGGAGTACTCTAATTTATCCCCTTTCATTTTTATTTATTTATTTCTTTTAATGTAAAATACAACCTCAAACTTTCCATGAAAGTGTAATTAACCTATTAAATTTAAAAAAATGCAATTAAATTCATAAATTTATTATTTTTGTGCATTAAAATTTCAAAATCAATTAATGACATGCGATAACAAGACACTCAAAATTTAGACGATACTCCGACGACCGACGGCTAGCGATGGGCACTGACTTCATCTGAGCAAAAGACCACTGCAATGGTAGTCTTCGCTTGGAGATGACAACCAGTAATTGCTTTTACCGCCGGAGAAGGTGACACTTCTACGCAAAAGAGGGAGACTAACAAGTCGCTTTCTTCAAAGAAGACAACCGACGATCAACTGTTGGTTGCCGATTGTCAATTTTTTTCTAATTGTTATGATCAATGATAGTCAAGGCAACCGATGGTGGTTAACGACAACTAGTGGCGGTTAATGGGCCTATATATTGACCTATTTACTATGTTGGAGTGTTTAAATTGATTGGGTTAAAAGGTATAAATAATTGATAAAATTAATTGATTGTAGAAAGGTGTTTGGTAAATTAGCTGTTAGCTGATAGATGTTTAGTATAATTTCTTTTTTTCAAAAAGCTAAACAAATAAGTTGTTTTGAATAACTTTTTGAATTTTAACATTTTGGAGTTACAAAAAGTTGATTAACCAAACACTTATATTGATTTTCTTTAACCAAATCCGATAACTAATAGTGGTCAAATAAATAAAAATTGACTGCTAAACTAACTATTTTACCAAACAGGACAATCATCCCTCCCACCCATTTATACATAGAAGAATTTTTGGTTTATTTATTTATATAATTTATTCGAATATAGAGTAGAGCTTTTAAATTAAAAAGCAGGCACCTGAGCTATAACTGCTTGTACGGGAAGCTTTGAAGTGTGTACTGAGAATGGAATAAGTGAAGGGTGGAATGGTGGCATACTGGCATTGCTGGAATTTACAGGTTTGCCACCTGGAGCCGGAGCTGATGATTCATTGCAAAATTCAGTAGATTTGATGTTAGGAACTTAAGAAGATGATTGGTACCCAGTAATCAACAAGGTTAATGTTGAACACCTTTTCATTGTGGGGTATCGTCATTTGTTGCTCCACTAATTTATAATTTATCTGGCATGTGCAAACTCATAGGAGGCATCGAAACCCAGACAGTTCCAATGAATAATCTCTGTATATAAAAAGTGGGTATGTATCTTTAATTTTTCTGGGTTTACAAGAATGCATACATATCTATTCATTCTTCACATGTAACAAAAGTCAGAAGAACCACAAAAGAAAGCTCTCATTATTGATAGGACCTTCAATGCAATGCAATGCTATGCTCCCCTTCTGGCCAGAGCCTCCAGAGAAATAAAATATAGAAAATAGACAGACAGTAGAAAAAGCTCTTCTCTTTGCTTTGTCTCACTCACTGCCAGTCATACAGGAATTGATATTCTTTCCAGGACCAGCAGAACAGAATTGGCTTCTAGAAGCTGCATTCCAAAAATTGCTTACTCTTGATAACTAATAATGCTGTAATTGAATAAGGCTAAATAATCAAGCATTCCTGCAGTTACTTGAATTATGATACAACTTCAAGGGCACTTCCTAATGGCCATGCTGCCTCAACAAACGAATTCTGGTATTCCACTTGTTTTACCAAAGTGATCTCTTGCTGAGGATCAATCCCTGAAAAACAAGCATCAATGCAATTAGTTTAATAACAATAATCCTTTTCCTTCCATGCCCATGGAAATATGATACATCATTTGTGTGCTTCCTGCAAATGCAATGCAATATCACTTACCAAAGCCATCTACAAGCAGAGTGAACTGATAAACAAGATCCATGCACAGGTACGGCAAGTTATCGGCACTAACACTAGTATATTTAGATTTGGCATCCTCAAGTCCAGTTTCACAAGCATCTCGAGCTGCACTCTCAAAATCAGCAGGGCGAACTTTTGCAACAGGAGCAGCAGTTGCATTAATGAAGCCAACCTACATAATATGAATATTGTGATCAGCATGACATAAAACAATGCAGCAAAATTTCCCTACACCATAAGTTAGTATTATAACCCATGAAAATGTATGTACAGAATCATCTTTTCCAGAAGATATATATACCTCTGCAGCCCTGTCAAAGAAGAATGAAGCAACAAAGAGATTCCTCTGACCATCGCCTCCACCTCCATTCCACACTCCACCAAAAGTGCATTTCATGGATGTGCAAATTGACTCATTGACTTTAAGAGCCTTAATAGATACATCTCTGCAACTCTTCATGTTTGAACCATAAGGCAAAGGTGATGCAGAGTAAATTGCCCCTCCGTACTTGTATGACCCTTGCATACCGCACACTCACATAGTCAATCAATCAATACACTCAATTTACAAAAGAAGATATAAGGGTACAAGATATATCTTCTTTTTGGATAAGGGTACAAGATATAGCTTAATCATTTCATTTTCCTAACCTTCAATGAAGTTAACAATTAAAACAAAAAATGAGATTCAAAACGTGAATTGGAAAACAAATAACTAAACAAAAGTCCATCTCACTAGTGAAAGCCTGTATGCACGGGCATTTGTGTTATCTATGTTCTATGGCACATTGATTTCTCAGCTTGGTTCATGTTGCAGCTTTCAGAGCCAGAACCTAGTATTCTTTTTAATCATTATTTTGCTATATTCTGACTTGCTGGTTAAAATAAAAATAAAATAAAATAAAATAAAAACTATGAACATGTATAAACCCAAAATGCAAAACAGATAGTGCTACCAGTTCATTAGGGAATAGTACCAGAATATCCTGCCAAGATGCAAGGATTGCCAGAGTTTTCTGTGACCTTCAAAATCTCAGCTCGAGCTGCTAGTAATCCATAGTGCAAATAACTGTAATGGAGATGTAAAACATATTATGGAGATAGAAGATACAGATTATTTTAATATAAAGAAAGCATCACTACTCTGGATTAGCAACAATGCATACCCCTTCTAGCAATGTACAATGACAAGGAAAAGATCAGAAAGTGACAATGGGTACTCTTAAGTTCTAAAGTTCTCTTAATTCTCATTAAGGAACAAAGCATATATTAATTATAGAGAATGAGGCATACCTGTGAACGTAAAGGTAATATTTCCTTCCCTTAAGATACATTTCCTGCACATATTTATCTTCTGGATCTGATAATTTTGGTGCCTTTTGAGCATCTGACTCTGAGATGGCATATGCCATTTGCACAGATCCACCACCAAGGTCAACTACACCAACAGTTTCAGAATATTCTTTACCCAAATTGCCTAGGAGATAGTTAATAGTCACCTGCAGAGATAGATGAAAGTCAAGCAAAAAATCCATAAATTCATCTAGTGATTGTACAATCTATGCTCAAATGGCAGCTTTAAAGTTTACCATGTGGCTGTCACAAAGTGTGGAACTGTGGATGCTAACTACCCAATGGGAATGGATTGCTAAAGGCTAATGGGAAACAGAGACTGGTACTTCCTTCAAAGGACCATCAGTATATTTCTAACTCAACTAAAAAGGAAGACCACTAGCAGAAGGACAAAGAAAAGAATGGCCACAACTTGTCTGAACCCAGTAGTTCTCTTAAAATTCCATAAAGTTACAGAGAAAAACAGGTAATAAGGTATACATTAAACAAATATCCTTGTTCATCATTTATAAAAGAAAAACAGTATATATGTAAATGCACACGTGCACAACAAACACGGATAAATATATATATAGATGCATAGATAGATACACATCCATTATCAGCACAGCTTATCACCTAAATTTCTAACAGGTAATACAGTAATACCCACCACAGCTGAATCTGAACTAGCCAATCATTTTAAAATAATGTGCCAGTTCACTTTACAACTGTTTGCATTTGCAAAATCTTTTAGGTGAGATTTTTTTTAATAGGTAAGGAAGTGTATTAAAAGTACCAAGGGGTTGCAACCTAGATATACCAAGAATACAGAACACTAGGAAAGGCTCTCCAGTCTCCAAAAATAAACCCCAAGAATTTCCCACCATTGCCCAAAAGAAGACCTATCTGCAGAAAAGCTATACAGGCATCACAACAAACAACCTAATATATATCTTTTAAGCAAGATTAAATCAATGATGCTTTAAGAAATTCCAGCTGTCGTCTTTATTTCATAAAGCATTTATAAAACTACCAAGTGGGTATTTTATTTCATACATAAAGTAATACAAAATTTATCTGTAAACTGAATATCTCATTTTATACAATGGGGAAGGACATTTCATGTAAAACAAAGTTAGGAATAACTAGAATGACTACTTGAAATGAAATGAAAATTGCATAACATACATAGGGACAGTTTTGTAATTAAACAGGTCAATGGTTTTCCATTCATGAAATGGAAGGAATATCCATTTTGGGCATCAATCATAACTAGGAACTCTTATTATCTCACATACTCATCCTCTCCAAGCATTTCCCCAAGCTCAAACTCCAAATCAGAAAGGTATCTCCATTTTTTATAAGAGTTCAAAGCACACATTAGCATGTAACAACTATAAATATAAAATTAACATACCCACTCATAAGCACCTTCCTGACTTCCATCCAGGACAGTAACCCAATCAGGTTGTGATTTGAGGCTGCTTTTGCTCTTTAAAAAATCCCTCACCTTCATCAATAGAACTTAATTTAATTGATGTAAGAAGCAATAAATTTTGAAGAATAAGGTAGCAAATTAGGATACAAGACACATCCACTAAAAGAAACAATATATAATATTGGACTTGAAAGAAAATAATAGACTTACTGCTTGCAGAATCCTATCAGGGGCATCGCCTTCTAATTGTCTCAAACCTGCAGTTGCCTGTATATACATCCATGTAGGTGTTAAATGTCAATTACATGTTGAATGGCAACAAAAATCCATTCTCTAGTGTGAGTCAGGAAATTGTTTTTTGAGAAAGTTGTAGTTACTAACCCCAACTCTGACTGGGGTGTTGGGGCGCAAAGGCTGAGGAACTACTGCCTCTGCCTTTTCAAGAAGTGGTTTAATAGAGTTTGCAGCAGCCTCAGGATCAGTTGGATAAGCACTCAAACCTGGTTTTAACTGTGGTATCAAAGTCAATAGAGAGACAGAACAATAATTAATTAATATAAATACAGCTGAACAGAAACCATATGATTACGAGGTAATGGATTCGCAGAGTAAAATGCAAGGAGAAAGTGTAGTTAGAAAGTGATAAAGACAATTTTATAAGCAAGCAAAGCAAAGCACAGTAATAAGTACCTGGTGAAAAAGTTCGAGATTATTGCCGATAGGAACGAGATCGAGGTTCTGGTCAAAACAGAAAACGTGCACTCTACTGCCAGAACTGCCGGCGTCAAATATGACGGCGTACTTGTTAGATCCGAAGTTGGGAGAGAATTTGCGGTTGAGGGAGCCAACGGAATCGGAAGGCGATCGCGATAGAAAGAGCAGGAAAGTTATAAGCAGGAGAGGGAGAGCGATGACGAGGAGGACGCCACGGTATCTGACGATCTTGTCGGAGAGGGAGTCGTGCTGGCCGCGGTTGCGCTTGAGTGTCTTCTCCATTTGATCTAGTGGAATGTGCAGCGGTTGTGCCTCCAGGAGCTCAAGGGCCGACGGCGATCGGTGACGGATCTGGCCGTTCCCCGACGTGTCAAGGGCTGGGACCTGGTGGGTATCCTGCACAGACTCCAGCTCTTCAGAGTGGGTTGTGACGCTCTCTACTCTCTCTGGAACGGAACGCAGCTCCGCCAACTTCAATCCGGCAATGCCCACTGTTGCCGTCGGGATCCAACACTGCAGACTCCTACACCACCAAATGAAATATGCGCAATTTAGCGGGAGACACGCTGGGGGAATTATCACACTAACTGCAAGTTTAAAAATGTTTGAGATTTCGCCTAACCGGTGTTTACTTTTCTTACAGCCAAAAGGAAAAAGGAAAGTAGGAAACTTTCAAATGCTAATCATAAAATTTTAAATTCGAGTTATTGGTAATTTAATTTAATTTTTTTGCCAAATGTAATCTAAATTAATTTAATTATTTGTGATTTTTTCTGATTAGAATTACAAGATAGTGTGTATATTAAGTTAGCATTTGTATATTTTTTAAGTTACTGCATGTCATCTGAACACAAAGTGCTTGACGGATTACAATATTAATAACTAATAAAATGACGATTAGTTTCAAGGAGATTCTAAATTATGAAATATTCATCATACTTCTTTGGTGGTTGAGGATCAAAATACCATTTTGGTATCAATTTGTGTACAAATAATAGGCACGCAACAATTGTCATATTGAAAATAAAAATAATAATCATCATCATCATAATAATAATAATAACTATGGCCATTTTGGTATTTATACTATTTATTCATTTTCAGCTCTTATTAATACTACTAAAACACTACAATTGAATTTCACAATAATTGTATATTTTTATTATTGCAAATCAAAATTTAAATTTTCACTTTATTCTCACATTATTTTTCTCTTATAAAATTGTAATTATTTTTCACTTAATTCACTCATTGCAACTAATCCCCGCGTAAATGATCTTAGGCATTGGGTTTGGATTTTGGAAGGACGTCAATTAATTGATGCTATTAAAATCAACGACTGCACTGCAAATTTGACAAAAGAAATTAATTTGTGCTTGGCATCCTCAACCATAAACTAATTCTTCACTACTGTAGTACTTCCATATACATACTAATTTAATAATTTGACTCTCTGTATGGAATTGAATAGCATTTTTTATTACTACTTTTAGATATATAAGAATAATAATTTCCTGCCACCCTAAATTGATTAATATACAAATTTGTATAATAAATCATTTATTTAAGTCATTAATTTTTCATTAACTGAATACATTATGGCATGTTTAGTATGCACTTGGAATTCCTTAAACAATGAAATTTTGTAACAACCAAAAATCTATTGTTTAGTTAGAGGGGAATTACAATTCCAACCATGAGATTAAAACTTCTATACCCCACCCCCTCCACCCCAAGGAATTTGAATTCCACAGCATATGAGAAATGAAGTAAAACAAATAGATAATTGAAAATTTCACCCTTATTTATTTATTTATTTATTATTATTATTATTATTATTATTATTATTATACCAGAGCATTTTAATATGTATGTCACTTCTTCCCTCTTAATTCTCAATAATTTTATTCATGTATACCAAGCAATAAAAATTAAATTTCTACTTTATTATCACCTTATTCTTTTCTCACAGGATTACAATTCTTTTCTCTATTAATTCCCTCATTCCACACCGGATTACAATTCTTTTCTCTATTAATTCCCTCGTTCCAACCAAACATCCCGTAAATGAAATGGATGAAGCAATATTTATACACATATTTATCACATGAGACGATAATATTGCATAAAACTCACTCATGTTTTTTTCATTACAAAGTTTGATCTCAAATTTGAACAATGAATTACTATTATATGGTGATAAATTTCTCTTGAATAATGTTTACCAATACTTTTTTTTTTTTTTGAAAACAATGTTTACCAATACTTCAATTTCAAATTAATTAAAACTCAACATTGATATCAAATCTCTAAAATAATTATAATATACAGATTAGGTTTCTGAAAGAACAAGAAGATATAGATAGTATACACGGGGGGATACACAACTATGCAATCACTTTGTATGAGTATATTACAGACTACAGAGTATATAGTATGATTTTTAATAGCACAAATCATTAAAATTTAAAAAAAAAAAAAAAAAAAAAAAAAAAAAAAAAAAAGGATAATTTTTCCAATTAAACAGGTGAAACGGATATAATCTGAGGGGTAACCCGTAAGAGACAGGATCCAGCTCTGATCTAAATCTATCTGTATCTTACAACGGATGACAGATGGATCAACTCTGATCTTAATCATTGTTTCCGGGAGGGTTTGGATCATGGCGGGTGTTGGCGCCGGTGCCGGAATAATCCTCTTCCTCCGCACCCATTCGTCTTGTACTTAGCAGCCACACCGACTCATCGTCTTCTTCCAACTTCAGCCCCCTCTGCGAACTCACATCCACCCTGCTCGCCTGCCGTACACGTTCGATTGATCCCCCAATTCAACTCACAAAATAAACAATAAATCAAATTTGAAGCGCAGGATATAACCAACCTTGTCTACGAAGTTGAGGACCGCTTTAGGGTTACCAATTTGTTCAACACTTGCTGCAAAACAAAAATTAACGAGAAAAGGGAAATGATCGATCACATAGGAATGAAGAATTATACAATATAATATAATTAGCTTAGGAAAATTCGATCGATCTCGATATCAATATGATATACCTGATGCATGTGGAGTAGCAAGAGAAGAGAGAAACAGGGAGAAAGCAAGGATAGTGAGTAGCAGGAGCAGTTTGCAGAGCTCCATGTATGGTATATGCAACTGGCGAGTGGCGATTCGATCGAGCTGGCCTGCTGTAAGGTGAAGGTACTTAATATTTATACAGATCAAGGTAGAGAGAAAAAGTAATATAACAGCCTCATCTTTTTATTTATTTATTTTTTAAATTTCTTTAATAACTGGGATTTCCGTCTTCCATAAAAAGGAATTTGCCTCAAGTCAAATCGAGTCATCATTTTAGTTTCAAAAGTTAATATCAAATTGCACACTTCTACGCGTACAAGAAATCCACACATATTCATACTTATAGCAAAAATCGAACTCACCTTACTTTTAGAAGCAATTCTCAAGTGAGACTTTTTATTTACTAACCCAAAAACACTACAATCTAATCTTGTGTTGTGTTTGGGCGGTTATGTTATTGATTTCAGCTAATTATGAAAACTCTACTTAATAGGGAATAACCAAATAAGTCTCAACTGATTTAGGAAAAGTCAATTGCACTCTTGAATTAAAAAAAAGAAAAATTCATAAAAAAAAGAGCAATTAGAACATTTTTACATGTTAGGCTGATATGACTTTCACAATTTTCTTTACAATACATGGATGCCACATAGACAATTTTAACTTTTAATTTTTTTATTTAAATAAAATTAAAGAAAATTTTAAGTTATGTTGACATAGAATCCATGTATACAAATAAAATTACACGTGAAAGTCATGTCAACATAGCTTGCCATAGTAGTTAATGTACAAATAAAAATGCTCTATTACTTTTAAAAAAAAAGAGTTTGATGATTAATATATAGTTGTTTGTAGGTTACATGTGCAATTAACCTTTTTTTTTTTTAAATAATAATAATTTGAGAGTTCATCGGGTCTTTCCCCCTATTTTTTATTTTAAAATTTCTTGTAATATAAAAGTAACACTGCAAATAACTTTAAAAATTGTTGAACACGAGTTCATTATTTGTTGGATAATTCATACTCATGTCTATTGATTCATTTATCTTGTAATGGTAAACATTGTTTATTTAACTTTTTGAAATGAGAGTAATTATTTTTAAAATCACTTAAAAAAATATGGTGATAGTTTATCCTTATCCATAGAAGGTAAACAGAGTGCACGATGGCCTAACGTTGTAGAAAAGTGCTTTGTTGCCTAACTTATTTTGTGGATATCACAACATGCGGTACCGCACTTCCGCCAATGGTACCTTCTTCTTCTTCTTCTTTTTTGATAATTCATCGGGTCTTTCTTCGTCCATTTAATGGTCCGGATCCACATGAATTTACTCCGACAAGAACTGGCCCAGGGAAAATCGTCACTTGTGGAATTAAACCCGGGTTCTCTCAAAATTCTTTCTCACAAATAGCTCACTTGCCACTTGAGCTACCCTGGAAAATCAGAAAAATAATTTTTTAAAAATTATTTTTTGAAAAATGACTTATTTTTCAAAAAATATTTTTCTTTATTGTGGTTGGTTGTATTTCAAAAAATGTATTGGTGTTTTAATTTATTTTTCAGAAAATGAGCAGAATTGTGTTATTTATAAAATAAAAAAAAATCAAAACAATAATTTTCCATTAAGGCTGTGTTTGGAAAGCAGGAAAATGACTTCTGGAAAATGCTTTCTGGAAAATGAGTCATTTTCCAGAAAATAGGTTCATTTTCCGTGTTTGGATGTAGTTTGGAAAACTGTGTTTGTGTGTTTGGTTCATTTTCTTGAAATTGGGTAGAATTGTATAATTATATATTTTTATTATTTTATTTAAAATATTAAAATATTTATATTAATATTAAAACTAATATTTTAATTTAAAATTTAAAAAAAAAACAAAAAAAAACAAAAAAAAAAAAAAAAACAAAAAACCCACCCCCCTCGGTTTCCGGCGGAAACCACCTGGTTTCCGCCGGAAACCACGTGCTCTGGTTTCCAGCGAGAAACCAGAACTCCGGTTTCTCGCCGGAAACCAGAGCATCCCTGGTTTCCGCCGGAAACATGGGCTTGCTATGTTTTCAGGGAGAAACGTCGGCTTGCGTAAGGCGGAAAATGACTTCCGCCCAATTTTGGTCGAAGTCATTTTCCGCCAAAATGAGCTTGTTTTCCCCAGTAAACGGAAATCATTTTCCGTTGATTGGGTTTTTCAATGGTTGCCAAACAGCCCAAGCCCGGAAAATGATTTCCAGAAATCATTTTCCGGGCTTCCAAACACACCCTAAAAGAAGAAGAAGAAGAAGAAGGAGCCGACTTCAAACTGATTTTCGATGAATGCTAGTTTTTTGGTTTCCGTTGGAGACAAGGTTTAATATGGTTTCCGTCGGAAACCAATTTTTTCTCGTTTCCAACGGAAACCATATATTTTTGGTTTCTATCAGGAACTTCGATTTCCGACGTAAACAATTGATGTGAGTTTGTCCGACGATGAAGAAGGTTATGATAAAAATGAATTCTTCAAAGAAAAGGAAGTCATTTTTTAAAAAATTGACTTGGTTTTCCTTTGATCGGAAATTGATTTATATTGACTTTAGTATTTTCCCCCTTTCCAAACATTAAAACCCTGAAAAAATAATTTCCAGTATAAACGCAACCTTAATTCCAAAGCATATATTACTTTTGATTTTATTTTGTTGCAAAAGGACGGGTTCATTATTTGTATATATTCGAGTCTTTATTAGTTTTCTTTATAGTGAAACGGTAAACATCCAGTTTCACAATGAACACGTACGTTTATCGAACTCTTAAAGATTTTTCAAGTACTTGATGATTTGCATAAATTCTCTCTCTAGATGAATCACCAAGTTAGACCATCTATCTTCAAGGCTGCAGGCTACCTTAGCAAGCAAGTCAAATTTTAACTAGGACTATCCATCAAGACACATTCACGTAAATAATATACTTTATGCATATTAATAATGAACATTATGCATATAAATAATGAATTTTGTTTTATTGATATTGTATTTTTAAGTAGAGGCAGGTAGGGTGTGCTAAACAAGTACATCTATGTTCTACAGATAATAAATCTCATGTATAATAGAAACGAGTTTAAATTTCTAGAATGTACATAATTAAATAATCAATTTTCAATCAATTTATACATATTCAAATAATGAATCTTATGCATATACCATCAAGTTGTTTTCATACTATTCTGTACACATTCAAATAATGAATATTTTATATAAAATAATGTATTTTATGTATACAAATAATATAATATACATATAGAAAATAATATATTTTATACATAAAAACAATGTACTATATACATGGCTCATCTTATAAGTGGTGAGTGACAGAGTGAGAAATTAGTTGATTCTTTAATAATTTATAAAAATAAAGTTTTTTTAAATTTATCTAAGTGGAGCTAATAAAAATAATTATTATAGAGGTAGAAAATATTTTCTCGTCACTTGGAAGGGAGTGAGTTCGAGTCTCAGTGAAAGCGACTGTTAACTCTTTGTGTTTTAATAAATTGAAAAGTGGTTATGAACAGATACCACATTATTGTAACAGAGTAAATAATACTAAAAAAAAAGTTATAATAAGCAGGCATCTTGGAGTCACGAGATGAGCAATAGACCAATAGAAGTAATAACAAACGTACATGATTTTTATAAAAGGCTAATAATGATCCTACATTGGACACTTGGATTTTAGGATGATGGTCCCAACAGTCTGCTGGGCGGTGCAAAATGCCAACCCATGCTTTCATAATTATTTGACCCATTACATTCCTCCTTCCAAAAAGTGCATTTTTTCTTTTTTGAAAATCATTTTTTCTTTTACATCCTCAATAAGTTTGACAGGAATGCGCGTATGGCATGATTGGTAAATGGCGGATTAGCCCATCACTGCCCGCTAATTGGTAATCGCTGAAAGTCAAATAAGATATTAATTTTAGAGATAATTAAGTTTGGATTGTCAAGATCTTGTGATCTAGTGGCACTCAATTGCACTTCAATAAGAATGGGGTGAGTTTGAACTTCGGTGGAGGCGATACTGCATTGTAATAGAGTTAATAGTACTAAAAATAATAATAATTAAGTTTGGGTTTGGACTCTTGTGGATGACTCAGGAGTCAGGACTAAGCTCGGAATTTTTATTTATTTTATATAAAATAATTACTCCATTTTTTTTGTTTGAAATAAAATTTAACCCACAGATATCATAGTTAACAATCATGGTTATTTCTAATTAAAGAACTTCAACTTTTTGATACAATAATGCCAATTTATATACACACACGTACATTAATCTCTAGATTAAAAATGTTAAACGAATTGTAATATTATAAAATTTGATAACTTATAAATATTATAAAATGCATTATAAAGTTGATTTGATTTTTTTGAAGATAAGTTGATTTGATTTTTAGTCACTAAAATATGTTAGATTGATAAATTAAAATTTTTATATTAAGGGGTGTAAACGAGCCGAGGCCGAGCCTAGGGGTGCTCGAGCTCGAGCTCGACTCGGAACATGAGAGCTCGGCTCGATTGTTCAAACTCGAGTCGATATCGACTTGTCATGGCTCGAATTAAGCTCGAGTTCGAGCTCGAATTTGACTTATTTAACTTTGTGTATCAGTTAATAATAATAATTGTTGTACCTATACATTAATAATAATAATAATAATAATAATAATAATAATAATAATAATAATAATAATAATAATAATAATAATAATACATCAAAATAATTGTAAAATCATCCCACACACTTGAGGTATTTTTTCTCTTGTTTGTTTGAAACTCTTGTAGGCTTGTTGTTTCTTCATTTTGTTGTGTATCATGAATTTATAAAAGACTTCTAATTTGAGTTTGTTCTTAATATTTAGAAACATTAAGATGTATACGTATCGTCAATAACTTAGAGGAATCAAAACGCGTATAGTTGGACATCTAATATGCAATAATTAACTATTAACAAGTGAATGTAAGGTTTCACATACAAAATGTATAGATATTATGTTGAAAAAAAAAAACATTATCTAAGAAAATTAAAAACATTATCTAAGAAAAAAAACATTATCTAAATGTAAGATTTCACATACAAAATGTGTAAATCGAGACACCGGGTGACACATAATACTCAAATTGTTACCTCAAAACATAAATTGTTTATTAAATGCACCCATGTCACCATGTACAAATATATTAGTCATTGTCCGCATGTCAGCTAAAATAAAATGTCTAACTAAACAATTAAAAGCGATAACGAATCATAGTTCACATGCAATTACCATTTAGTGAACTTGCTCATTAGAGGTATTATTTAATACTCCGTATAAATTTTTTACCAACCACCCACTAGCATACTCCTCCTGTTTCATATAAAAGGAATTTTTAGCACTTTTAGTCCCACGACTATCGTGGTACTTATAGGATTGGTCTACGACTTTCAAACTTTGCAATTTTGGTCCACGACTATTGTTTTTGTTGCAAAAATGGTCATTTTTCCTGCCGGAAAATAAATCCGGCAATTTTTCGCCGGAAAAAAATATCGGCATATTTTTCGTCAAAAAAAAATTCTCTTTTCAAGTAGGATTAAAATGAGCATTTACATTGTTGAAAAAAAATCCCCTTTCAAGCAGAAAAACATTAGTTGTCATGTTTAAGACGTCATCTATTACAAACAAAAAAAATTAATTCATTTCTAAAATGCATGAGATCGTGTCAGTATGGACTCCAAAATTATTTTGATTTTGGTAAACTTAAAGTTAAAACTAATTCATTTCTTAAAAAATATGTAGGCAATTTAATCTTAGTAAAATTAAGTACAAATTCAAAATAATTTTTTACTTTTTAGTTTAAATTTAATCTTAATAATATTGTTTTTGTTGATCTTGAATTTGTCCTAATAATTTTGAATTTAGTACTTTTTTTTTTGAAACCTGAATTTAGTACTTAATTGGCTAAAAAGTAAAAATAATTTAAATTTGAACTAACAAATTCAAAATTCCCCTTTTTAGAATTAACTTTAATTAGTTTACCAAAATCAAAATAATTTTGGAGTCCAGACTTATGCGATCACATATTTTTTAAAAATGAATTAGTTTTTTTTCGGCAATAAATGACGTGTTAAATATGACAATCGATGTTTTCGTGCTTGAAAGAGAAATTGTTTTCAACAATGTAAATTTCCATTTTAATCCTACTTGAAAGGGAATTTTTTCAGACGAAAAATTGACAAAAAATATGTCGATATCTTCTTTTTTTTTTTTTTTTTTTTTCGGCGAAAAATAACCGGAAAACCCGGCCGGATTTATTTTCCGGCGGAAAAAAAATACAATTTTTGCAACAAAAATAATAGTCGTTGACCAAAATTGCAAAGTTTAAAAGTCGTGGATCAATCCTGCAAGTACCACGATAGTCGTGGGACTAAAAGTGCTAAAAATTCATATAAAATGATATGAAACTCAATATATCTAAATTAATGAGTTGAATATTACAGTAATGTTAGTGTTAATATGAACAATATGGTCATACCATGAAAATATAGATTCGATTTAATTGAAACATGTGCTCCATCTCAACTAAAAGTTTAAGTGCTCAACACGCCCCCTCAGGTGACCAAACCGATCTCCTTCTCTGATCTAGTCGAAGGTGGTTGGTTTGGTCGCCTTCTTCGGCGACCTGTTGGTCACGCCGTCATCGATTTTTCCTTGGGGATTACTGGAACTTTATCGGAGTTCTGCCGGTGCACTAATAACTTGCTATTACAAGTCATCAAATCGATTTTTGGGCATTGATGTGCTAAATTAATATGTTAATGTGCCTAATTGTAACTTTTAAAAATTTAGAGGCCTATTTGACTTTTCATAAAAAGTTTGAGCGTGTATTTAGACTAAATATTTTATGGTGTATGGGCTCACACTTTTGGATATTTTGAATCATATATGTGTTACAATTGGATCAATCTCGTTTCACCAAAATCCGTTTTATAGTACAAATTTTCATACCAATCGACAATTGCTCCATAATGTAGTGGGCTGAAATAAGAGTCCAGATTAAACCGCACAGCTGCTTCTAGCCTTGCATTGCCTTATCGGGCTGAAACGAACCAGAGCTGGGAAGACTGAATACACTACAGTGGAGTGGAGGTAGCATACTAGCATGAGCATTGAGCCATGAGCTCCCTCGCAATCCCAATCTCCTTCGCTCGCTCTCGCTCTCGCTCTCCCTTCGCTCATTGTATCTCGCCGAGGCTGCGGTGGGTTTTCCCTGCAAGTGCAAGGGCTGCCCCGTCTTCTTGGAAATGTATCAACACTTGTGTCCGCTCCGCTGCACTGCCAAAGTATCCGACGCCCGGCGAGAATAATAAGGTCGACGATGAAGAGTATATAGTGGTGAATTTCTACTGTTTTGTGTTCATTCATGACCCACAAGAGCTGCTCGCTAAACACCTCTCCTTCATGGAGGTAAGTCCCCTTTAATCCTTTTCTAATCTCTGTAAATTTATTCATTTACGGTTTTTTTTTTTTTTTTTTTTTTAAATTTTAAATTTTATACACATTCAATTCTATGGAAATATATGTTTCTGAATTTGATGGTCATCCGTATGAGCAGGGTCGTGATATTCATGGGCGCATATATCTGAATGAGCAGGGGATTAATGCTCAGGTATGCCTAGCCTAGCATAGACCGCCCTATGCTTTCCTGTATATAAGCTTATAACTTGCTTCACCCGCCATTAATGTATACCTGTGCTGCTACTTGCCTGCCATTTTAGTTCCATAGCTGAGAGGATTAGTAGTTGTGGTTCTCTTACATACTTACATACACTTCATCTTGTAAGTACAGTACAGTGGACCCAAGAAAGATGCCCTCGCCTATGTTGAGTTTGTAAAGGAAGACCAAAGGTTCTCTGACATATTGGTTCAGACATCTTCTACTTTATGTGGCCATGTCTTCCCAAGATTGAAGCTGCGGTATAAGCCCTCGCTTGTTCAGGCAATCCTCCTTGTTTTATTAGTTATTTATTTCTACTGCCGGAATAATTCGTGTGCTTAGGGCATTTTTTCCTTTGAAATTTTACACATTAATTGTATCAGCAGGTGGAAGGAAAAATCTCAGATCTTCCTTTGCTTGACACATCAATGAGAGCCACACCTTTGACACCATCCCAGTGGAAGAACAGATTGGAAGCTGTAAATAATGTGAATAACTCATCAAATGTGGATGTTAATACAAAGTCCATTATACTTGATGTACGAAATGGTAACTACTTGCAAGTTTCTCAAACTAAGCACTTTTCTTTCCATACCAGCTGTGAGTCAAATAGATTGACTTGATAGTGTCTATTTCTTTATTGTGGTATATCTCTTGTTCAGAATGACACAACTTAGTCTTTGCTAATGCTTTCATGGTAGTACTCATTTGTGACTTGGACTCTAGTTCTTACAACATGTTTTGTGCAGGCTATGAATGGGATATTGGTCACTTTCAAGGGGCTCAGAGACCTAATGTTGACTGCTTTCGGAGCACTTCATTTGGGCTTTCTGACTCAGAGGCAATGCCAATTTACTTTGTTCAAATATATTACTCCGTCTAAGATATTGTTAGCCTATGAGTCATTTTCCCAAGTACTTGTTCAGGATTCAACTTTCCTTTCTCATTTTACTGAATTTAATTGTTGCATCCAGATAGCTTCAGCATTTTGTTTAAAATATTAAAGTTAGTTTTCATTTATGAACCATTTTGAAAGCTCACAAAGTAGGGTAATTGAACTGATGTTCTTGTAGTCTTGTCTATTTTTAGGAGCAAAGTTCCTATGCCTTTTGAGATCGTTCACTTATACACAATGGATTAAAATGGTCTAAAGCCCAAACGAAATCATCCAACTGCAAAGGATGTAGTATAGCCTTGGATCTGCATTAAGTGCAGGGATTCTTGAAAATTCACAGCAACCTTTTATATTTGTTAAGGGACTAAGGTTCCCCTAGCTGAATTACTCCAAGCATTCAACTAAAAATCATTTGCCTGTTGGTGAATTTTCTGGACATAATATGCTTGCATAGGACTTCGCCTATGGCTTCCCATAGTGTGTTTCCATCATATGTCCATGTTAAACTGCTCCTTTCCTTATGCCCTGGTAAAGAGAAGGGGGACTAGAGTAGCTCTATTTAGACTTAAAATCACTGTATTATTTAGACCATATAAATGTATACAAGAATTATTTTATTGTTATATGAAATAATTATTATGAAGATATATGATGTACTTTTTACATGCAGGTCCTTGATTCTGATCCTTTAGCAGCTGTTGACAAAGATAAAACTGATATATTGATGTATTGCACTGGAGGCATCCGCTGTGATGTATACTCCACGATGCTTAGGTAATCCAAATTTTATAGGAATATAATCGCCTTCTATGCACACAACCGTGCACAGAAACCTCTGCATGGTTTTGGTGAATGCTACTTGCATACGGGTTACCATTGGCAAAGAGAGTGATTAAAATAATAGAAGACGGTGCATTAGTATACAGAGTTAATAAAATTGTAAAAGGGGGTCTTTGCCTTAATTACCTAACATATGTAAAGACAAACTGAAAGAGTTTGATAGAAATGTATTCCAATAAGTATTGCATCCTAATCTAAGAATCTAAAAAAAGTTACTGGCACTAAAGATCTGCCAACCATGAATTCAAGGGAGCTCTACACTGCAGTTGTCATTCTATCTCGTATTAAGTGTCTATTTAAATATCACTAGAACAGTAGACTTCTCAATTGCAAAACTGTAAAATACTGTTTGGACAATCAGCTCTCTGAGCTCTAGATATAGAATGCTAGATGCCAGAGAAGGGATGCACTCATCCTTTAGTATATAGATCATTGCCATAGCATAAGCTTCTGCTTGTATAGAAAGGCTGACCCTATAGTTCAAAGTTGTTGAACCCTAAGCCCGTTTATAGATAAGCCCATTAGGTTATTCACTATTCTTGTATAAGTAGTGGTAGTCTGCACAGTTCTATACACAGAGAAATATACAAATATACTCTATTCTCTCACATATTCACATGGTATCAGAGCCTAAACCCTAGGACCCAATCCCCGCCGCCGTAGCTGCCACCTCTATGAATTTATTGCAGGAAGGATGTAAGGGCCAAGGGGATCACATCATGGATTATGAGTTATGACTAGCTAGTAGAGGGAAGAGTGAAAACCATTAACCTTTGAAAAAAGAAGGAAAAAACTAAAATGTCCAGTCCTGAAAAACATTTTATAATAGTGTCTTTAAGTATTATATTGACCTTTTACTTGTTGCTCATAGAAGTACCTCAAACTCTCAAAGGTTTCTAAAATGTGATTTTACTGTGACTTAGCTAAAAACTCTCTTCCTCAATTTGTATTAGATTTTTAAAAACTGCATTAGTGCATTGTTTCACTGGCATTCTTATCATTGTAGTTTTGCTGATCATTCAAGATATTTTGATTTGTTACTCTAGCTCTTTTTTGATTGTCACAGAACTAATCTTTTTCTTTTGTCTGTTTTTTTTTATCCATCTACGATGCCTTGATAAATATTCATGTTTATATGACAGGAGAAGGGGATTTAAGCGGTTATATACTCTAAAGGGTGGTGTCTCTAATTACCTTAAAAATGAAGGTTCTGTTGGATGGATTGGAAATCTTTTTGTATTTGATGCGCGCCTATCTCTACCACCATCGAGCTACAATTCTGAAGCAGAAAGTGAACAAGGCAGAGTGCAAGAAGTTGTTTCCCACGTTAAGGCATTTGCAAAATGCTACCTTTGTGATTCAAGTGTTTCTGAGTTGAGGCACCGTAACTGTGCAAACATAGACTGCAACCTGCTTTTCCTGTAAGTGCACACATCTATTAGGGTGTGTTTGGTAACCTGTAAAATGACTTCCGGAAAATGTTTTCAGAGTTTTCTGTGTTTGGCAACTCCTGGAAAATGTGGTCAACGGAAAATGTTTTCCGTTGACCAAATAAAATCAGTTCATTTTTCTGGAAAATGACTTACGGAATTTTTTTCCGTAAGTCATTTTACGGAATCGCCAGAATAGTTGTTTAGCATATTTTCGACCAAAACCAAGCCATATCACCCATGACCATGGACCAAGGAGGTGTGGAAACCGACGAAAACCTCTGTTACATTTATTTTTTATTATTTTTTTATTTTTTATTTTTTAATAAATTCTATTCTTTTTATTAAATACCATTATTTTAATAACTATTATAATTTTTTATATTTTAAATAAAACAATTACAACGTTTAAGTATACAATTCTATCCATTTTCCAGAAAATGAACCAAACACACAAAGACAGTTTTCCATAATACATCCAAACACTGGAAATGAAACTGTTTTTCGGAAAATGACTCATTTTCCAGAAAACATTTTCCAGAAGTCATTTTCCTGCTTTCCAAACGGACCCTTAGTTGAAGTTGCATAGCTAAGCTACATAAAAGACATAATGCAGAGGGTAATTTCCTTATTTCACTCGTTAACATTTGACGAGTGTTGCTCAGATGCTGTACAGAGTGCTTGACTGATCTAAGGGGCTGCTGCTGTTTAAACTGCACTACTGCCCCCCGACTTAGACCCGTGCTACTAGGACATCAAAGATACAAAAAGTGGCATCACTATCGTGACCTTGAAATGCAAAGTAGATGAAGTACTCTTGGGGGTAGGTCGCATAATATTTGAGTACCTGCATACATCTAAGCTAAGCTGGCAGTTAAAATGAAGGGGGATTGGAGTATTGTACTAGCCCTATTTTCTTTATATTGCTAGGAGCGTTGGTGCATTTAATCTGTGAATAGGAATATCAAAGGTAGAGTTGATGAATTTTGAAAACTTGTATTAGTGATCAACAATGCTATTTCGTTCTGAGTTGTGATTTTATTACTGTATTATTTTTTGACTTGCAATATTGAATGATGCTATAGCTCTATAAACCAGTTCCTCAATTCCCTTATATGACACTGCATATGTTATTAAGCCCTTCAATTATTGTACATGTCATCTTTAATTAATTAAAGGCTAGGTATTTTAGATGATAATTTAAACATTACACATAATTGGACAAAAAGGTTTAAAAGCCCAAAGAAAAGATTTAGGTTGAGAAAGGAGACAATTTATATCGTGATACAAAGTGCAAAGATCAAATCCGGAGTTGTTGATATCAGTAGGCAACGTTTGAAAATCTGCAAAGAAAGAACAACTGCTAAATGGACCTGGTAATAGATCAAAATAACATGTCAATATACGGAGTACTTAATTACAACTTTAAATGTTTAAGGGTTTAATTGACTTTTTAAGTAAAATTTAACCCTTTTGCATGCTTAAATAACAATGTTCAGGCATGTGGGATGCTGGGCAGCGGAGCGGCAATAATGTTACAGGTGCAGAAGATGAAAGGGAAAGTGGGTGTAGCGGTGTTGTACCACTACCCCTGCCCCGACGGCGCCTTTGCTGCTTTGGCCGCTCATCTTTACTTCTCCTTCCTCTCTTCTCCGCCGCCGCCTCTCTTCTTCTTCCCCAACACCGTCTACTCTCCACTTACGCCCCGAGACCTTCCTCTCTCTCAAATCGATTCTGTCTACCTCTTGGATTTTGTCGGTCCTCCTGCTTTTCTTCATCACCTTTCCTCGAGTGTTCGCCGGTAATTATCCTTAATTTCGTTTTTTTTTTTCCGTCTTTCTGCTTACATTACTTAATTTCGTTTACTCAGTAATTAATTGTATCTTTACTTGTTATTTCTGATATGCTCATTTATAAAATTATATGACACTGGCACTGATGGAGAGATGAGCAGTGCTTTCAAGTTTGTTCATGCTATGAGATTAACAAAATATTTTGACTGCTTTTTATTTATGTAGTTAGTATATTGATTATATTATATGCTGCAGTGTTATCGTATTGGATCATCACAAAACTGCACTTGAAATGTTGGGTTCTGGGACTTGTGTTACTGGAAATGTGACCAAAGTGATAGACATGGATAGGAGTGGGGCTACTATTGCCTATGATTATTTCATGGAAAAGCTCTTAACTGCTGGCAACAGGGATACCAATAATGCAGCTGTTGATTACAGCACCTTAGATCAGGGAATCCATGAATTCCGAAGACTCCGCCAACCCTTTCAATACATTGAAGACAGAGATTTGTGGAGATGGAAACTCCCTGACAGTAAGGCATTTAGCAGTGGTTTTGATGATTTGAAGATTGAATTTGATGTCAGATCAAATCCATCCATGTTTGATCAGGTTACCATTGTTTAATACTTCTTCTCTTATCAGTATTTTTTTTTTAAAAAAAAAATTCAAATTGAACCCTATTTGCCAACTTAATTAATGTAGATTCTTTTTGAGCTTTAGTATCACACACTCAAATGGTAATCAATAATTGCTGTCATTTGGTGGTATCAGTTAGGCAGTTAGACATTAAACTGAATGTATTTATGATGCCTAACATAAATTCATTTCATATTTTCATTGGAGTTTACCCCTCAGATGTCAAAATTCAGTAAAACATTGCCAATTTAATATTCTACATCACATGTTGTACTTCCTCAGGACCTTGATGTGCCACATTAGAGTGTAACTCGTCACAAAAGTAGATTGTTAATTACTTCTCTATGCCACCATTTTCTGCAGTTGCGCTCTTTGGATCTTGAGTCTCTCATATCTCAAGGAAAGGTGAGCATATCTCGGAAACAGAAATTAATAGATGACGCCCTTGATCAGTCATTCGTAATAGCACTTGGTGGTGGAACATTTGGACATTGCCTGGTAAATTTTCAAAAATCACCATTTGTTGCTTTCTGATTAGTTTTATAGCTAATGTTTTATTTTGTTTAATGTAAAGGAACCTCATTCGTTTTAACATTTCTGGTCATTTTAGTATATTCTTTTCTTCCTTTTTTTTTTTGAAATTTTGAAGTAGGAAAGAATTTTGTATTTCATTTTCATCTAGCTAGTAAGGCGTACCTAATGACTTCATTAATGGTGTTACCTTTTTTCTTACTGTAGGCAGTAAATGCGGATGCTTTATTTGAGCTGAGAAGCGAGCTTGGCAATCAGTTGGCTATTAAAAGTTTTGAAATGAAGTTGAGGTTTGACTTTTCCTTTTTTTTTTTTTTTTTGGTTTTAATTATAGAATTACAACGTTAATAGAAAGAAACACAAGCATATAGTTATGAATCTTCTTCATAAAGAAAGCACTTGAAGGCTTTGTAACGAACTTGTATTACATGGTTATAAATGAGCCCATGAGGGGTATTTATAGTCATTCTACCTCCTCAATAGACTGTAGAGATTTACTTGATCTAATGGCTAATAATCTAGTTCTAGAACTTTCCCTAATTCTCTACACAAACAAAGGGTTTTCTAATGTTCTAGAATATTTTATATATCTCTACTACCCCTAGTGTTATGTATATGTTTGTAGAATATTCTACCAAGTATGAAATGCTATGTACAAGTACTAGAAAAGTCCAGAAAGATGTAGCAAACCTCAAAATGTGTAGCAAAGTGCCCCGCTCGTTACACTTAGCTTAGCAGAGTGCCAGAGTGCCAGAGACTCCGATGATATATGCAAGAGATAATTAGACTACTCTAGTATCAAGCAGTATTTGCATTATCTTATTATATTCGGCAAATGATACTATAGTAGTGCTTAAGCAGAATCTTGGTTGGATATGTGGCAGGAGGATTGGAGCTGTTGTATACAAGGTACCTGAGCTTGAAAATGACCAAGTGTTGAAAATCAGCCTAAGGAGTGTTGACATTGAGGATACAACTCCCATTTCTCAGGTTTGGCTTAATTTTTTTTGGATCAGTATGCCCTTTTATTTTCTCTTTAAGGAGAAACTTTTCCTGTTTATAAGCTAAGCTTATTTAATCAGATTATTGGGATCATGGGTTACATGATCAACGTTGTAGCAACAAAGATTATGGATTTTCGATTTCACATGTTTTAGCTTATTTAAGCCAATGATTTATAAGAAATCGGAGTAGATTATAGATAATTCAGAGTCCATGTTCATAACAATAATCTTAATCCTAAATCATAATGGTGATTTTTGTTAGGAATTTGGTGGTGGTGGGCATCGCAATGCTAGTTCATTCATGTTAAAATCTGCCGAGTTTGAGAAGTGGAAGGTTATCAATAGCACAAGTGAATACCTCGTGGCCTGGCCAAAAAATAGCACAAGTGAATGCATTTAAGCACATATGTTTCAGCTTTTGTTGGACTACTACCTTTGGGCATTCTTCAGATGTTAGAGCTTTACTGCTTATGTTGTTGGCCAAGCAACATGTGAAAGTGATATAGTGAGCTTGCACAATATTGAAAAGATTAGAAGAAGGGCAATTTAGAAAAATGAAGGCATCAGCCAAGATTAGGCAGGCAGGCAGGCAGGCTCCTATGAGCAATTGAAAGAAATGGTACAAGCTTGTTTGAATTTATTAAAATACATTATTGTGTGACAGACATGTTATGCATCATTCTACTGCTGCTTTCTTTGTATCTCTGTGAAGAAGAATCCACTTGCAAGGGAAGTTGTATTCATAGCTGATTGTAAGGTTTGGCTCTCCTCGCCCCTTCCTTTCTTTCTGATGTGATTGTAGGACCTGGTTCTCCTCGACCCTCGCCCCTTTCTTTCTGATGTTATTGGGTTGGATATTGCGGCTTAAGTTTAATGTAGTTGTTTGGTTAAAAAAAAAAAACGCCTGCATATGCATGTGGGTGTGGCTAAAAGCGAAAGGCACTATTGAGGAATACCCCGTATTCTCCTTTAAAAATACGGAGTAATGTTTTGGTGAAAGAAAAACATAGGAATTATTTATTGCCGATTATGGTTTACTTGGTTAGGGTGTTTGGACAAGAATGAGTTTTTGGAGCATCCTTTTCCCATACAAAACAACAAGAATGAGTTTTTGGAGCATCCTTTTCCCATACAAAACAAAATAATACTCTGTCTAATGGTAAAATTGCTCAAAAAGGAATAATAATTACTTGGTAATAAAAATACTAATGGAGTACAAAAAGCAACTAATTATAAACAGGTGCCCCCTAATTATAAGTACAAGAAGACTGATTGCTGAACCAATGCAATACAAATTATATGAACACACACCCACACACTAGTAGGTAGGGATTAGGAAAACTTAAAAGCAAACAAAACAACACTACTACAAGAAGTTAGAGTTCCGAAAGAATTGCGGGAATATAGTGAGATAACTCAGCAGTGAGAGACTGAAATCCATTGACCAGCTGTGTGTGAAAATCTTGATCTTCTTCACCAATCAACCGAAAGTGAACTCGTATAGCTCGCTTGCATACAGCCATGAATTCTAGAAGAGCAGCAATAAGTTGCTGCAGCTCCTGTGAGCGCAATCTCGTTGCAGGCTCCCCAGAAAGAAATGCAGTACAAACACTAAGGACTCCACTGTTCACCTGTACACATGCAGCAAGCAAATGAATAAGCATTGGAATATCCCCATAAAGTAAATCACTGTATAGTTAATAAGAAAATCCTAAGTATATTGTGGTCTTGTGGACATGCAAACTCACTTGAACAGCAACAGAGCCTTGGAGTATCCTCTGTAAGCTCTGCAGACGGGGAAGTTGGTCACCTTCCGAACTGCGAGGCTCTTCAAGTTCATTCCGTAATGCAGCTGTCCGCGTTTCAATCATCCCAATTGCATTCTCAACTGGGGAAAACTCAAGTGATTCTGATTTGATAACCAAAAGCCGGTTAACGAGGGCAGGGAAAGATCCCTCAGTTTGCAGAACTGTGCGCCGCTTCCACTGATCTTCCAGCCCTCCTTGAGTCTTTCCATTTTTAGTGAATGGAGTATCAAACAAAAAGCGATCAAAAACTCGAGCTCTAACACTTCCAGTTGAAAGTGAGAATATTCTTTCCCGTCTGCTTCCAAGATCTTCATCTTCCATCACTGGATCAACTGCAGTTATCTGCAAGTAGCACACTCCAGCCTGCAACTCCTCTGCTTTAACTTGTCTAGAGTCGGGTATTATATGCAAAGTAGTCCCATCCATTCTCGACTCGTATATATGGCTAAGTTTCTCCATTATGTCACCCAACCTTACATCTCGAGGCTCTCTATACACATATTCTTTCTTATCCAGCTTCCCAAATTTTTCACCATAAAATCCTACTCTATAGTATGTTGCATCTGTGAAAGGTATAGGACTTGATTCCTGCTCTAGGATTGACTCATAGATGTTAGTGAGCATAGTGTGGCACTTTGCTAGCTGTCCATAAGCCTTTCTGCTTTTATACACTGGAATTACGAGTTCTAGAATGCTTGCACAGAAATGGTAGAGCTCAGCTTGAGAAAAAAGCTTATTTGCAAGCTGCAGATATTTGACAGCAGAATCCACAGTTAGTTTTGAAGCACCATATCCTTCTACTTCAGCAGCTGAGGCCTCAGAAGTGATCTCACTGCTAACCATGGGGCAGATTTTGCGTAATGAGCTCACATGATCCTTGCTCCACACACCATCATTCCTACTCACAAGGGCCTGGGGATAATTGTCCAGATTCAAATCAGCATCACTGCATAACATATATATATATGTAATCATGCTTTGACTCCTAATTGCCAATGTAGTTTCAACAAGAAGCAGTCTATTTTCTGTAAATTTCAAATTGAAGCCCTACTAGACTTGATCATGTGAAAATGTTATCTTAAGTTTCTCAAACCAAAACATGACTTTGATTTTGAAAACCAGGTAATAACTCCATGAATTAATTAAATGAAAATTGAGTTATAAGAATGTCGGAAATCCTATATGTGGACAGTGGACAGTGGACATAATATGCATCACCTTCATCCATCATCATTTGCATAGATGATATCTCTGGTTTGCCAGAGTACAATGTATGGGAAATACATCATAGTCAAAGAATGTAAAGTGAAAGTTGGAGGCCTTCCACCCACAAATTGAACTTTAAGAAAGCTTGAAATGGATCAAAGAAACTACTAAGCCAAGCTTTTTTACCTGCATCACAACACCTGCAACAGCAACAGCACATTGTGCAGCTTCAGCCCAAGACTGCATCTCCTGATGTGCATCACATAAATGCAGTAACCACATTATGTGAAGATCTGGCACAGGTGCAAATGCCATTGCTAGTTTGTAAAAACTCTCAGCAGCTGCATATCTGTCTACATTCATTACAGATGCCTGTAGAAAGAAAGGGGCAAGTGCAAGAGGACACAATTTGAGAGCATATAACCAGCAAACCATATTCATGTCTAGATTAGCAATGTTGAGTACTAAGGTGATTAAGGAGGTCATGATGTACCATAAGGGCATGTTCCAGGCTAGCATCAAGAGCCATTAGAAGACTGTCAGAAAGATGTTTCACTTCCAACCAGGACCACCGGTTTTCTCCTAATCCTTCTGGAGAAGCAACAAGTGCATTTTCTGGAAGCCCACACTCCACTAATAAGCTGAGGCTCTTAGATTCATCAGCCATCTCCTCCAGTGATTTTCGAAGCCGACGGGCCTCTCCGCTCTCTTCAAGCGTTCCATCTGACTTCATCTGTGTTACTTGGACTTCAGACATCAACTCTGACAATGTAATAGTTAACATGACTCTCAATCTTGCTGTTTGTGTAAAGCAAGAGAAGGAGCTCTGAAAAAAAAAAAAGGGAGCCCTTTTACTGAAGGATCATGGGAGAGTGAAATAGTTCAAACATTGTTAATTTAATTCAAAACACTTACACGAATAAGTATCTGAAGCCCAACAACAGCCTTTTTCCTAATATTGTCATTTCGGAAAACAGCAAGCCGTAGTAGATGGAAAGCAATTTGCTTCAAGAAGCGGTCATTTTCCCTTGCCATGAGAGTAGCCCCATGGAGTTCAAAAACACTGTTGAACACTGGAAAGAGAGCTTTCCAGAAAGAGAGTGGTTGATTGCGTGAGAAGACATTCATAAATATGGATGTGATACAATCAAGTTTTCCATAATCAGTAGCAATGCTATGAGAAGCAGCAGTCCTTGAAAATTTATCAGTGACTTCCAACACTTGTAGGCTGACAGCTGCACTTACATTCTCCTCCCAAAGTTCCTAAAGTATTGAAGTTATTAGCAGATGGAAACTAGTGTATAACAGATAATGATAGATATAGATAAAGAAACAATTGGTTGAAATTACATCAGTAACAGCACATATACTTGTCTATAGCACACACACTGACAGATGTGCAAAGATATATGCAGCCATAGGCATGTTAATATCCATACTACCATTAAGTTCAAGACTTACCAGTTTTTGCCTTAATATTGGGTGCAAAGATTCCCTTAATGCTTGTGCTGAAGCCCCAATTCGAGAGGACTGGGCTTGAGCAAGTGCTTCTCTTAAAGAATATGGCTGACTAGGTGAACTTAGCTGTGAATTAACCCTTTGCCACAAATAACCATTCTCAGGTGTTCCCTGCTGCTGTATTTTAAAGAGTCTAGATGCTTAGTGCTAATTGAAAAAATAAAAATAACAAGGAATAAAGGCAGAGAGCAGCATTATGAGTGTTTCTATGTCATAAAAATGAATCATACTCTGACTTCTTGTCGTGCAGCGTCAGACAGGTACTGGTTTATTGCAGGTGAAAGTCTATCAGAATACTTTGGTGATGCAGGGCCTTCCCCCACCACACTACGAGAGCTACTGGCCACAAGTATGCCATCAGTGGGTTTTCTATGCTGCACAATCACGTTAAGAAAAAGTCAGAAACACCCGTATCAAGAAACTCAGGCACCAACAACAGCAGAATACCACTAACTCAACTAGAAAATTCAAAATTAGCTGCAGTGAACTACATTGTTTATACTTCTCTATTCAAATCTATGACGTGCAAAATTCATAGTAAGCCCTCAAGGCTCAAGCTAAACTTTCTAAATAAATTTAAGCCAAGTAAATTTTACTCCATCTCTTTCTATCCTAAATAACTTCACAATTTAGTTTCTCTCTCTCTTCCTTTCCAAAGTAACTCAAATCCAATTAATTTCTACTCTCTCTCTCTCTCTATCTCAATAACAGCAGAAGAATGACACAGGAGTATGCATCAGTAGTTGGATGTGCAAAAACTATAATTGCCTTGAAAATAAAATTGTTAAAACTTTGATTATATTCCACCTGACAACAAAAACTAGTTTCTTTTATCCCACTCTTCACTGTAGCTTAATTCTTTTAGCAAAAATGTAGTGTAGTATTTCCAATTATTAATTTACAGAGCATGCAGGTATTTTTAAGGCACTACATTGAATCTCACAACCTTAGGATTCATCAGGAACACCAAACCCACTCATGTCCAACTGCACAATGTTCCAAAACCTCCAACTCAATAGATTTTCATAATAAACCATCAGGCATTATCAAACAATTTTTAGAATTAAAATCACATTTGGATTGCCATACAGCACCAGCACACTGGAAGGCAAACAAATTCCACAAATGATAAGCCAAGACAAGTGAAAGCAACACAAATATTAAGTAAATATCAAGCAAAACTTCACAGAATTGTCAGCAAGTGTGTATGCATCAACCTCAAAATGCATAAGGCATTCTTCCAAGAGTTTGAAAAACAATCTGGTACGAGCAATACTTTGCTGCCAAGCTTTAACAAGTGATGAGTCATCCAAGTTGCGTACTATCTGCAGAAAAATGACGAGGACTTCACGCTTTTCAATTGCGGCCAGATTGTAGAATACAGGCATCTCATCTAGAACCTGCATGAACACAATGAAGAAAATACCCAGATCTTATAGCTCAAAAAACATAGACCATAAAATTCAAGGAAGTTAGGCAGGGCATGGAGTTAACATAGAATACAGAAATACTCGAGTATGAAATTATCAAAGAGGTCACACCTGGCCAACAAGTGGAAAATATAGCTGGGCAATGTATAGCTTATCTTCTGGCTTTTGGTAGCGGACATCAAACTCATGCTTACACATTAGGACCACTAAAATTCTAGCTGCCTGCAAATACATGAAAGCAATGCAATCCCAGAGTGAGGAGTCTGTACTAGACAATATAATTGCACCCTTTTGCATTAACATTTAGCTTGCACAAAACAAAGAGACAATCGAATTAATAGAACAAATATGACATCAACATATGGCAGACTGCTCACTTTTGCCCGCATTGATAAGTCTTCATGATCCCAAGTAAGGAAAATCTCTTGAATCAAGATAGATGATAGGTAATTCCTGCAATTTTCAAGATCAGTTAATGATAATTGGTAATGAGCACATAAGAATATCTACAATTATAAATCATAGGTTATGATTATGAAGGCACCAGAACCACATAAAGCAAAGCCAGTCTCAGAGAATTAATATCAACAAACAAAAAGCCTCATTAGAACAGCAAATTTCAAGGTTGACTTTGTGAGCTCAAAGTTCAAGGTTGACTTTGTGAGCTGTGATTCCTATTAGCAATATGCTCCAAGAAACATCATTTGATCCTTTACAATTTTGATAGAGGAGTACTCAAAATTTCCATCCTATTTGGACTGAATTAGGTCATCAGTCCCATGATAATTAGGATGTCACACTTAGTACCTCATTGGTTTGAAACTCTAACACAGATCCGAATTATAAGGTCCAAAGTTTAAACTTAAATAACTTCATATTTCTATTTTTTTGAACAGAAGTGGTTGATTTTTCAAAGAACCTGTAAATTAGAGCAATAGATTTTGTCATGTGATGAATGCATGATTTTGCATTTTTAGCTATCCATCCAACAAAGAATAGTCAACATCTTCTGGTCAAATTTTCATTTTTAAAAAAATACTTTGAAAAGGAAAAGTCAAATTGGTTTCATATTTTGCATTTAATTTTCCAAGGAAAAGTAACGACCACATAGATTCACAGACTGTATAGTCAAGGAATCTATAGTAGCAGTATCAACTAACTACAAACCACCCTCTGCTACATTGCAATTGTGGCATTTAATCCTTATATGTTTGTGATACAGCTTATCTGGAATAAAAGAAATTACAGAACATTGATGGGCTATGATAACTTTTAACATCTTTAAAGATAAAGTTGTATATAATTATTCTTTTGGATTAATGGGAAACCATTAAGTGACTTCCTAGATATGCTTAGCTTGTATAGTCTTGTTTTGCTTGGAGGCCATTGTGTATCCATTATTCTATTCAGGGCGATATCCTTGGTGCCTGCTTAATTTAATGTCTTTACTTATCAAAGGATAAATAAATAAATGAAATAACTAAATAGATTATTTTATCCATAAAATGACTAATGTGAATATTCTATTAAAAAAATTTACAGGATGATAAAGCAAATTTGAAAATTCACCTATCTGAAGGATCCCTTCCAGGCATTTCCACAAAGAGATCATGATCGCATAATATCTGGAGAAATGTTAGCTTGCAATCATGCAGCACTGATTGACACACCCCAGAGAACTTATCAAGGTACAAGGACACCTGATGAGGAAGAGACAAGCCAAATGCCTTTAATTGTAGGTAAGCAAAACAAAACAAAAAGTGACTATCAAATGGAACAGAAATATATAGGACAATGAGTTTGGCGTTGATGAAAGAATGGAGGAAGGAAAAATGCTTCTCCTAAAAACAAAGCCTAGACTTTTAGGAGGAAAGTAAGAAGCGAACCTAGGACCTTAAGTTCTTGAACAAACTTGAAAAGCAAAATGGTCATTCATTAATAGTGAGAAGAGACCATCTAGCAATGACTTGGCTACCAGGTAAGCAATAAATTAAACAATAATGAAAATAATGGGAAATATCCTGCTGGTGAATTCAAATGAGCATGAAATTGCAATATGCATCCCATGTGAAAATTTTTAATCTGCATCTGCACCAGAACTTTTCCACATGTGATGGAGCAGAGATGCAGAATACAGCTATGTTATAAGAAAAAAGTCAATTCCCAGAAGAACCAAGAATGACGCATACCAGTTCAAAAACTTGGCGAGGCTCAATGATTGACAAGAGATCATAACAAAAGAAAGCCAGGCTGCTGTTTAGCTGTTTGGCTAAGCTTAGACCTTTCTTGCAACGTTCATGAACTTCCGTTAAAAGGCAATCATATAATTGTACAATACACCTAAAAACGCCTTCTTTCAGTTGCATTGGGGGCACATCTTCACCTGTGATCAAAATGTGAAAGAAGAGAGCTAAAAATGCAATACAGGATAAATTCAATTATAACAGAGGCTAGCACAGATAAAATAGTCCTTGAGCAAAAAAGGGAAAACTGCTTTGCAAGAAATTTTCTCACTTTTCATAACTAGACCAAGGATGACATTAACTCACAGTTGGAACCCAGGAAGTTAATATCTCAGGCAATGGAGCATGCTTCACCGGTCTAATTTATCTTTCAAATTGAAATCGATAAGTGAAAGTTTTCAAAACATCCAATTAGATCATCTTTTCATTCACACAATGCAAATGCATAAGAGTCGAGACAAAACTAATTGAATTGTTAAACCACTCCAAACAAAGAGAGCCAAGGCAGATACACACAGTGTTCAGTCACAGTGAGAACATACCTGATGGAATATTGTGATAGAATAATCGAGCCTGTTCCAAAGCCATTGACTTGACAATTAACTCCAGAAAAAACCAAGCCATTGCCAAGACATCATCATATACAGGTCCAACACGATAGCCTTTTGCCTAGAATGCAATTTATGAGGTTTAAATTCATAAGAGCATTTGGCAACAAAGTGAGAACTCTCAAGGATTAAAAGATGTGATGTTAACATTTGGTTGAGGTGATTTTTTAAATATTCAGTGCTTCAATACTTTCAAGGTCTATTTCAGCTTGCAATACCATTACTTGAATTTCTCATCTACCAAACTTCACTTACGTAGCAAGCTATCTCTTAGTGAACAAAAAACATAATTAATTAATCTAGGTGACTAAGTCTAAATGTGGATATGTATCTGCTTTACTACTTTGAAAGCATAACTATTAAACAAATGTAAATGACATCATAGCAATTTACAAAGTAGTTTTTTTTTTTCTTCTGTTAAGAAACAATGAGTTGAGAGGTATGGAGCACGGAAAATATCAATGACCCACTGCTAAGGCAGAAGGTCAATGTGTTAAGCAAGAGATAAGAGTAGAACAAGAAATAAGATAGATTGAAAACTTGTTACTTGACTACTCATAGAAAGCTTTCAATAGCCCTTGTATTCATACGCTTGAAAGGTAACAGAAGAAACTCAGCATATTTAGCCATGTGTCAATTTAGAAACTATGATTCTTCAAAGAAACCAATGACCCTTGAGCTCACAGCATGTGTAAACAAGAAATCTACATATCTTTAAGTTATCCAACATCTTCCTTTGATATATTTTATTGACAAGAACTCCAAAAAGCTAATCATCCACGTGAATTATTATGAATGCAAAATATCTTGCAAAAGAGAAACCTACAGGCTACAGCATAAGAAACTTACCTTACTCCGAGCCAAACTTCCCCAGACTGTTGACAGACCGGGATAAACTGGTGGTTGGCGATCATCAAAATCGTCAAAAGCATAGTCTACGTAGTTCACTAGGAAAACATTTCTTTCAGCTTCATCAACTGACTCTTGCTGCACCCTAAAAAATACTGCCCAAGTATTAGGCATAGAAAACTAGCCCTACTTAAAAATAAAAGCCCAACAAGATATGATGCAAATCCAGAACTCCAAAAGCACATATGCAAGATGCACCTAGTGATATCTCAATTCCTCTTAACCATACTCACAAAGAAAACAATAGTCCTACAAATATTGACAAGTGTACCTTGTTAAAATGTTAACCATGGCTCTGAAGGCTGCAACCTTAAGAAGTAAATGCAATAAAAAAAAAAAATTAAGACAGTATTTAGATTTTAAGAAATGTATTATGGATCTGAAAAGTTTATAAATAATGAAGGAAGAAGAGAAAGAAAATAAAAGAATTAAAGAAGCCAGCTATTTTACAAAGATAATCATTTAGATAAATACTAGCAAATTCTGTTAGCAAACCTGAAGGGTTTCTCCACCATTGCTTATGAGATGAAGAAGCATATTTAAAATTGGATACAGAAATTGAAGCAAAGCTGTAGAATCAACATTCTTCAAACTGTTAATGGCCTGCAACAGAATTACAGAATTTTAATTTCTCATCATAAAGTTGGGCAGAGAAGCCAGTAAATACTAATTATTAACTTAAGAAATAATACTCTTATTTAGTTCTTCCACAACTCAGCAGATACACTACAACAAAAATTCATTCAAGTGCATTGGGAAAATATAAAGTTTAAGCACTTACATCTGTCAGTGTGTTTATAAAGGAAGGTAACATAGACAGAAACTAAATAACACCAAATTCTAACTATGCCCCTCAACTTAAATTTCAGAAAATTCAACGTAGAAAAAATACTGATAGAAAGAGAAGCCATGAGAAGAATGGACTACAGTAGTAACTCTTAGGTTCCCAAAGAACCACTGGCCCCTTTATTCAAGTCCATAAATCAAAATAATATGAATAGACTATATACAAATCTAAACAAATTTTTAGCTAATATTTAGCTAAGGATGTGTATATTGACTATAGCATGTAACCTTCCCATGGTTTCTAGATTAGAACAATAATATCATGATTCTATTAATTAAAACATTTTTTTAGTTATTTAGTTTTACCATGCAGTCTAAACTAATTCTGAGAACTCTATAATTTATTCAAGTCCATAAATCAAAATAATATGAATAGACTATATATCAGAACTGAAAATCTAATCGAATTTTTAACTAATATTTAGCTAAGGATGTGTATATTGACTACATTCTAAAGTTATGAAGTGTAGCATGTAGCCTTCTCATGGTTTCTAGATTAGAACAATAATATCATGATTCTATTTGTTAAAACGTTTTTTCAGTTATTTAGTTTTACCATACAGTCTAAACTAATTCTGAGAACTCTATAAACTATAATTATAATTATAATTATAATTGTAGACAAAGTATCTCAAGTGCATAAGATCGTCTGTGGATGCCTCATTCTGATTATACTAAGAAAGATGGTTAAAGAGGTAAGCGGAGTTTTTGGATATTATTACAGCCTTTTCAAATCTGTAAAAGAACAGTATGTCCATTGACTCCATTCGTCTATAGCAAGTCTTTTCATTTGTTATGTGCAAGTTGGACAAGATAACAACCATATACGGATATACCAACTGCACATGGATGATAGCTCCATAGTTATTTATCTTTTGATAGAAAGTAGCTTTATTAGAGTTCAGGTTATAATTCAACTCCTTTATATACCTAATATCAACAAGACACTGTTTTAAGAAGATTTTAGGACAGTTCTGAATTCTTCACAACTGTCAAAACACTTTATTCACTTCCTCAATCTACCACTTAAACATTATTATTCAGTTCAAGTGTTCAACAACTCCTTAGAATGAAGAAGAAATGAGAAAAAACTATTATTCATTTCATGATCATTAGAGCTTAACTTGAGAACTCCAAATGCTCGCATGTGAATAGTGAGTGTAGTGCATCTGGTGAGCCCCATGTATCTACGGACATGCCTGGGTGTGTAGTATTATCCATAAATTTGGGTACAGCTACAGACAAGCATATGTCTGTGTCCAAGTAAATAAACATGTACCTCAAGAAGCTCAGATCCCCACGGTGGACTTGTTCGAAGAGTGTGTCTGTCATATTCAAGGAAAAGATCCCTAATTCGCTCACTGATAGGGTATAAAGAGGAACATAGTCGTAAGCGGAGCTTGAAAATACTCTTGCCATCCTCTATGTAATCCAACCTCTCCTGAGAAAGAATTCAGAAGCAAAGATGAATTGATAGACAAGTTAGCAAGAGCAAACCTCTCCTGAGAAAGGATTCAGGACTCAGGAGCAAAGATGAATTGATATACAAGTCAGCAAGAAAAAATAGAACAAAATGATTCTTACAGTAGCAACTGTAATGAGGACACCTAAACAGATGCACAAAATCCAACAGAATTGGGACATAAAAGAAGAGTTTACATGACTACAATGAATTTGCAGCCTACTTATGATAACTTTTTGGGGTGTTAGAATAGAAAATAAAAGTGAGACAGTCATAAGAAATGCATATAATATCATGAACCCTGGTGCCCTAAAGCAGAAGTTCATCAAAGTTGATGAGGGAAATGAGGGGAGAGAAAAAAAAATGAAGAGTAAGTCTAATTAAATATGCTGGACAGCAGTCCAAAGACTTGCAGGGGAAAAGAAGGAACCCAACAAACTACTGAAGACACACCTTGCCACTGTCTTGGAGATAATGAGGAACTAACTCCTTCATAACCGGTAAGGAGATCTCAGATTTGAGCCTGAATTAAGGAACACAAAGTCATAAAACTTGTCTTTAAAGATACGAATTAGAGGATGAGTTTAAATTGTCAAAATTTATATTAGTTAGAGACAAACAGAAGAGCTAAAAAGCATACGGCAGAATAGAAATGCTATAGTAACTTTGCAACTATTATGCAAATTTTTAAAGTAAAACTATTATGCCATTAACTTGTATCTATGGAATCTATAACCTCATTTTCCTCTACAGTTGAGTGAGGAACAATGACACATTGGAAAAATGAAAAAAAAAAAAAAAAATCTTTTAAAAAAAATGAAAATAGCCAGTAATTCCTCAGAACATTGAGTGATTCACTATGAAGGTGCTTAAGGCACTTTCTCTTATAAATGAAGAACTCAACTATTCCCAGAGAAAAAGAACTTCCAAAAAAAAGAGGAAGCTCTCACAGATAAGCATATATAATTTTTTGCTTGAAGTATCATATACAAGCTTTATGGCAATAACAATAACATATGTTAGCCATTTAATAAAATCCTTAGATAGAATTACAAGGTATAGGATTTCGCAATAATACTGCTAGAGAGAGTAAGTGAGAATGGTTTTAGATAGGAAAACTTTCTTCAAAGCTATATTTAAGTCCAATGAGGTTAAGAAACAGGGGGATTCTACTGCTACTTGGTTAGAAACAACAGAAAGACATGCCAATCAAATCTGAGTTGATTTCCAAAGCTACACAAGTTACTCGACCCTAACACCAAGCACCAGTTGAAAAGAAGAAATGGGAATTAAAAAGGGAGATTTGAGCAATAATGCATGCTTTCTTTGAAAAAGTTCTTAACTTGAACCAGTACTATAGTACATTAGTCAAGTATATTAGAGAAAACTTGCATAAAAAATGGGAATCATCAGAAGGAACAAAGTTAAGCAGCAACACAATTACTAAATTCTTTTAAGAAAGAGGTTTACTACATTTAATTCAAGCTCGCTATATTCTATGAAGAATAGGGAGATAAAGCATGATATAGTCAAAGATCAAAAACAGAACCTGAAGAAAAGAAACTTACTGAGCATGAGTGGATAGTGGAAGTGATGCATATCCAACTACTACCTGCAAAAATGAATTTTAAAAAACAATAAATTGCACATTACAGAGAATTAAACATATAATTGTTTTTTGAGGGACATGGAAGCTTTTATTGATGCTAGGCCTGATCTGACAATATGGATTGAGTGATTGACAAACTAGATTAGAGAATTTAAACCTAGAAAAAGTATAATTGCAAGGCATGGTAGGATCACATTCTCCTTGAAATTCTAAAAACTACTCACTGGCTTTGGAGCTTCAAGCTTTGTTTGAAGGTCAACATGATAAAATGTAAACAAAAGGTGATGCATTGGTGTCCAAATAGCAGGCAGAGAAACTTTAATTTCATCATGGTAGCTGGCAACCCTAGTTCCAACAGCAACCTGCGTATGAGCCCACTTCTGAAGTGATGCACCTGGCGCCCTAGGATGCATTGCCTGTGACAATATTATTAACTCAAAACTCAACTACACCTCAGGGCTCAGTCCATGAAGAAAACTGTTAAATTACTTCAAAACCAAGATATATACAGTCCAGAAGGAAATCTGCCTTGAAAGTATTGTCATATACACAAACCTCAAGAGGTGGATGAGAAATATCCGCATCATCCTTTTTGAGTTCAATCCGTATAAACATATTCCTTTTCCTACTCATGCTTACAGTCAAGGGATAGACATAGAGGCAGTGAAAAAGCTGCAAGAACGGTTCATTCCTTGTTGTAGTGCGAAAGTCAAAAGCTTCAAACTGTAAATTCAAATAGTTAATTTTATACACTAATAAAATTCCAAACAAAACTTTAATATTAAAAACAAATTATAGAACTTTCTAATGAGCTATATAATTAGTCAGTTGAGTGCCCTTTCTGTAAAAAACATCTTGTAATAACTGTGCCGTCTGTGCTTGTAAATGCTTTCAGAAGAAGCAATATAAAAAACTTACATCAGCAGAGGCAACATCTGGATTTTCATTGCCAACTGATCCATTTCTAGTTAGCTCCTTCCTCTCAAAGGAATTTGACTTAGAAAAGGCATTTAGAGGTCCATTTTCAACAGAATCAAAGGTCACACTCCCACTTTCCATGTGTTCAAAATCAACAGAATTAGTTTGCAGTTTTTCAATTTCCAGTTTCAGCACACCTTTAACTGGTTTGTGAACCTTTCGCTTAGGATCCTGCAGCATTTGAGCAAAATATTTTCAAAAAAGGAGTGAATTATTAGTTGGAATCTTTAATGGAGGAGCAAATAAGTAGAAGAAAAATACAAAATACACATAAGTATATGGGCTTCATGACAAGAAATAGAAAAAACGCATGTAATACTAATAGTAATAGGAACCTAAGGTTTCTATAGATAAAGAAGCAAAAATACAGTTTAAGGTCAAAAAGTCCTCTGAGAAAGTGAATATGTGTGGACGTGTGGTTCTATATTATTTTTTTCTTTTTTTCCTTTGAGCTAGAAATCTAGAATGCATTTCTCTTCAAGAACCATAGGGCCTCTTTAGCAAAAAGAAAATGTTTTCTACTTTTCATCTCCAGTTTTCCAAAATTTTGCAAAGTTTCTATTTTTCATCAAAAGACTAGAAAATGGCAAATTATTGCATGGACCATGGTCCACACAGCTGTGTGGACCAAAAATAAAAAGTACATTATTTTTATACTGAAGGTACATTATTTTTGTACTGTAGGTACATTATTTGACAGTATATATCAAATAATGTATCTTCAATACAAAAATAATGTACCTACAGTACAAAAATAATGTACCTTCAGTACAAAAATAATGTACCTTTTATTTTTGGTCCACAGAGCTGTGTGGACCATGGTCCATGCAATAATGATTGCTAGAAAATGTGATCAATTTCAATTATTTTTCAATTTATAAAATACGAAATCATTCAAGCTCCAATTTTTTTCATATATAAATATTAGTGACATTTTATCAAGTGGGGGTGAAGATAGACAAATAGTGGTGGGGTAAAGTAAGCGATGATAATAATGAAGGTAGTGGTGGCGGTAGTGTGCATGGTATAGCCGTATAGGCAGTTAGGTTTAGGGTACATTAATAGGTGGGTGGTAGTAGGTATGCATGCGATGGTGGGTGGAAGGAAGTGATGATTGTAATAAAGGCAGTTGTGGGCGTGTGGTGGGCGTGGTGATAGGCAGGTAGGTGAAGATGGGGAGTAGAAGTTCATTTAAGTAATGGTAATGGTGATGATGAGTTATGTGTGTTGTAGTATTTGGAGAATTTTGAAAAAAGTAAAAGTGTTTTCGAATAAGTTGTTTGTTAAGTTGAAAAAAATGGAGAACTCTCCAATTTTCTGTATTGGGAAACAGTTTATTTTTAGCAGAAAACTCTGGTTTCCATTTTTCAAGAAAACTGAAAAGCTCTCCAGTTACTCAACACATCCATAGTTTCCATGTCAATCGTCATGTTTCCCTGACTTCCAAGTCTCTCCATCGCCACCCAGTTCACCATTAAAGAAGAATTGTTTTTCCTCCTTATATCCTCTAGACTAGAAACACTAAAACCTTTGACTGTTTCCACTCAGCAAGCCTTACCTTCTAAATGGCACTATTAAGACACCAAGTACTTTTTTTTTTTTGGATTAACGAGGTAAACCCCACTCCTGACTGTGTGAGTAGTGAGTAAACCCTTGCAAGGACCACAAGGAGGTAAACCAGCCTAGGTTACCCACCCATAGCTGACCGGCTCAAACCCAAGGGCTTGAGGTTCGAACCCACGACCTCTCGGCTACAGGTGTAACTCTCTTACCACTTGAGCTGCCCTTATGGGCAACACCAAGTACTTTTTAAATGTGTGGACAAGTAGAAGAGAGAGCACGAGATAATAAATGAAGCATATTGAGTTAACCTGCAGTGAATCCTCTGTGTAGCCTTCTTTAACTTTATTTAAATTAGACACTTCAACAACAATAGAGTTTCCACTTGAATATCCAAGCTTTCCATCTGATGTGATCTTAGCAATTGGCTCCACACCACCCTCTTGATAACTAGAACCAGAAATGCTTGTTGAAAGGGGACTGCTAGGGGAATTAGACCCACCGACAGCAGCACTAAGTCCACTATCAAATAGTGGGATGATGGCCCAGGCAAAAGACTCTCTGTAAGGCATGATGCGAGACCATACTTGTAATTTCTGTTTCTCTCTCTCAGTCAGATGAACCTGTTTAGGTAGAAATTAGTTCAGAGCTCGTAAAGTGATCAAGATCTTATCATCAAATAGGCATAGGGCATAATTGCATAAAGCATTAATGCCACAAGTGAACCAAAAGCCAAGCACACAGAATTACAGTAGTATATCACACCCAGAAACCCCAACAAAAATTTCCTGACTCCTTCAATACCTTCATTATAATAGTTTGCCAAATAAAGTACTCCTCAAAGAAGCTTTAGATATATTTTCAGATAATAAAAAATATTAAGAAAGGAACTTTTCTTGCATCAGTAATTCTGCATATTATTATTATTTATCACAACAAAGCTGCAGAACCTGATTAATTTCAATGATCAATGATCCACAAGATTGCAAGGCACATTGTCTAATAGTAAGATGATAAAGTATCATCATCTCTGTCCATTTCCTCACCCACAACTTCTCAACATGGGATGACAACACTTAATAGACATGTCAAACAGCAGGTAAGTGAACTAATGCAATAAGCTTTTAGTGATCCTCGAAGCATCCCCCCCCCCCCCACAACACACACACAACTATTTTTTAGTATGAGCCAAATACATTTTGATGGAATGTAGCACTTCAGATTCAAACCCAAGACATTTTACCTACTCTTTGACATCATATTGAACGATGTATTATATTTCAATTATAAGCTTAAGTTATTAGTGAGGATATACAATATTTTATGTTTATCTTCAACAAAGACAAAAGCAATTTCTTGATTAGATATTTAGATTTTTTTTTAAGGGACAATGCTTACTGATTCTTTTCGTGAATATACAGAGGGGGTCACCCCGCCTTCTTCAGTGGCAGGTTTTTCCAGTTGGATTAACAGACAAACTGATGCTGATGGGGCATCTAGATGAAAAACAGCACGTCGTTCATAAGAAGTGCTTGCCTGGTAATGACATCACAAGGAACAGAATAATAGTCAGCTTGCACTGTAAGACCCATTAGAAATAAATATTAGATTTTAAAAATCATGCAAAACAGTATATGTGTGTGTTTGTCCGCTAGCATGTAGTATGTACATGTATTATATATAAAACTTTGGTAAGCTTACATCCTGCATTTCAGCTGGCAATATTCGGAAAAGAAAATCTTCGGAAAGTTTTTCTCTTCTCTCCCTATTATATAAACAAATTGTCCCATAAAACGGCTCTACAAGAAAACTTCAGAAACTCAGAGAAAGAAATGGTGGTTGCTTGAAAGTGCAAAAAATAAATAAACAATGATGAAATGTAGAAAACAAACTAATAATGGTATTCACAATCAAAATTACAGACCCACCAGCTAATCCTGCTTGGAAGGACAAGGATAGAACCCTGACAGCAATCTTTAGTCCACTACAATTACAAAAACATGCCAAATAAGAAACTTCAAAGCAAGAGAAATGAAGACAAATGAAAGTTGAAAACTAATTGTAAAACCTAGTGTATTGGGACATATGAGCTTCTGGAATCCTCTGCCCAAAAATCATTGACCTTTCATTTTCCCAGTCAAAAACTGGTTCATAAGCAGGCAAAGGAGATTCACCAAAATGCTGCAAGTAAATTATTTAGACAGTTAGAAAGACATAAAAGTGTATTACATCTATGAATATACTTGTGATATATGTAAGGAACAACCTTAGAGACTTTGGCATTTGACAAATCAGACAAGCTAGCCTCAGTCAACTGTGCCCCTGATGTACTTGGGTTTTCTCCCTCAAAAGAATCATCAATCTTAGTTTGCCTTGCATTGCCAAGATGCATCTCTGCAAACACTCTAAAACTTAAGAACTGGTAGGGTTGCATAAAAAATTAATTTTAAAAAAAAATGCACATAGCATTACTGCACACTGAGAATCCTTTAGGTATGTTGTATTCAGATACATCAGCAAATAAAAAATAAGTTAGATGCAAAGTCCACTTAAATAAAACTTTTGGTAGCATGAGATATCTATCAAGAGGCTAGCAAGCAGTTTTCCCAGGAAATCAGACTCTACTTCATGAGAAATTGAAAAGGCCAATCCCCAGATGCTGAAGAAGATACACTAACTTTCCTCAGCAAGTTATGTACTTGTTTTCTATGAGTTTCGTGTAAAAGTTCCACTTAACAGACCATACATCCACTTAACACAAAATTTAGATGAAGGCACCCTAGCCACCACCAGTTTTGTTCATCCTACCTGTTTCAATATCTGTATCAGGACCTTCAAATATCTGACTCTGAAATGAAGTAGGGCCAATGCTCTCATAATGACCATACTTGCTATCATCTTTTACCCAATCAGTTCTATAGCATTGAACAAGTTCATTTAAATGGGGCCACTGCTCCAACTTTTCATCAAGCTGCATTCATGATGAAAAAGATCAGTTAAGAAAAGAAAATTACCTATCAAATAAAAAGTAAAAATTGAAATTAAAAGGATATTACAGTCATTGTTGTTAAGGCGGACTTTCAAGGCAAGGTGCCACCGACCGCCTAGTCACCTAGGAGATTAGGTGGTCTCCTAGGCAATGAGCGTGTGTGTGTGTGTATCAATTCATAGTTTAGCATTTTAGCATATAAACATATTCTCAAATCTCAACAATAAGTACTAAATTATGCAATAATTTAGCATTTCCAGCATGGGTCTTTAGGTTTAGGCTTCCTTTTAGGATCCGTTGATGGATCATAATTGGGGTTATCTTCATTCTCAACCATAACCTGCCATAAAACAAAGTAAACAACCACTAAGGCAAGGTTGGGAGGGGTGAGTCAGTGTCTCAGGCTCCCAGCTACGTATTAGTAGGGGTTTTTTTTGTAAGGCGAGGCGAGCTCGGTAGGCAACTGGACTCCTAGGCGATGCCTTAACAACAATGATTACAGTAAAGCATAAGGATAAAAATTGTATCATTTTTTTTCTATAAGTAGAGAGGTAATATTGAAGACAACAATTAGGTATCCTCACAACCACCCAGCCAAATTACAAATATTGACATATTATAAAGCAAAAGAAAACAGCAGCATGAAAAACAGTATACATGTTTGACCACGTCTAACAAATCAATCAATGAAAGAGCATTAATAGGGCACTCATTAAGTTCAAAGGAAAAAAGTATGCAAAAAAAAAAAAAAACGCACTTCAATTTTGATTGAGGACTGAGGATTGATGACATTCAAAAACTCATTTGTTCCTCTCATTTCAAATAAGCCAAAACAAAATATAGGGAACCAACCTATAAATTTATCCTACTTGTCTTTACCCATAAATAGGGAAGCAACCCAGAAAAAAGCAGAAGTGCACCTACTTGATTTCGATGAAATCTAAAGAAAAATCCAATCAGGTTAGCAACATAAGACTGATATCTGGAGTAGAGTGCAGGATGACAATTAATAATGCATCTATTCTTAGCAGCATCACAAACATTCTACAACCTTCATGTTACTCTAGACTAGTGGTTTCTGAATCATGATACAGATTGGTGACAGTCATTCACAATGCTGCCTCTACGGCAATGCTTAATTACTATGAGATATATAAACATGATATATTGGAGACCTATTTGACATCTTTCACTCACTTAGCTCTCAGGTACTCTACCAGGTCACTTTCTATATATTGTTGATTGTTCCACAACATTCAGGTCAAAAACTTAAATTTGACCCCTATTCTTTTGCCAGGTGTGTAGGATGAAACTATTCAATAAATTACAGGAGAGGAACCTTATTATACATTATGCATTTTAACCAGAAACTTTGCAACCTATTGGAATTTGGAAGTAGCCAACAATGCATCGCAGAATAGCTTTCTACTCAATCACAGAGGAATACTATTTTATTCAAGCCAATCAATTAATCTTTGAAATATTGCTCATGAAAAATCCTTGCAAAAATCATTATAGACTAAAACAGTAGATCCCCAGCTAGCACATTTCAGAGATACAGATTATACTCCTTAGGTTCTGATGGATAATGCATTTCAAATCCTTCTTCAAGTCAGACTGCAGCCCAATAACATTTTCCCACCAAAATGATTATCAAGTTTTACTCAAATTTCCCTCCAAATAAAACATGCAAAGTCCATCGATGAGATAGTCAAATATCACTATACAAGGGATTAACATACAAGGGGAAAACCGATTGAAAAAGAATGCGGGGGGAAGAGAGAAACTTAAAACTCACCAGCGGGTCTAAATTCAGAACAGCCGCAAAGGTCTGGCGTGGAATTCTCCGAAACCTATATCCATTTGACGAAGAACTCTCCATTGCCTGGAAAAGGAGCTCGATGCTAAATATAAAGCAAAGCAATAAGGAGCTGGCGAATTAGTACTACACTAACAACGATTCGGTTTGGTAGGAAAGCATTTGTTAACGTTAGGAGGCAAATAGGCAATGCACATCAGCTCCCAGCTCCCCACAAAACCAAATGAGGTGAAAATGGGGGTATATACATGCCAAAAGCCTTGATGTATCTTTATACCCTAAACCAGCGCATCCCTGAGAAGCTGGTCAAGAAGTTGGAGAAATAGCACAATGCTCTTTACAGAGCCGGAGAAAATACTACAGATGCACGAGATCTGAGTCGGGCTTGATAATATGCAAATGAAAATGAGGGGTTAGAGAGAAGGGATTTTACCTTGTTCAGCTAGCACTGCTAGGGCAATTCCTCTGGTCTTAGAAAGCAGATCTATATAATTGGAGGGTCTAGTGAAGAGAAATGGTGGTTCCAAAGAGACGTCCCATCACTCCGTTAGGTTTACCGATACAGCACCGGCCTTCAGCTCCCGTCGACGAACTCAGACAACGACACACCAAAGTTAAACAACGGAAGCTTGCTCAGTTGTTCAAGTCAAACGGGGCATTCCGAAAGCCGAACAATAGTCAATTTGTTTCTTTCTTGTTTTTTTTTTTTCCTCTTTGTTTTTTTTTTCCTATTTGTTTTTTACCCTTCACTTGGGAGTTGAGAGATATGGATAATTGCCTATAATAATGACAACAATATGTGACAACCATTTCGTGTTTCGTGATACTAATTACTCAAGTGTAAAACGACCGTTTAAGCAATATTTGTTCCCCATAGGGATTATGAGATGGTTTGTTTATCACCTGTATTTAACAAAAATTTGTGTGAGACTGTCTCACCGTGAGACGAGTCAAATCGTGTCGGGTCAATATGAAAATGTAATATTTATACGCACAAATATCATACTTATATGCTCAAATGTAATACTAATTAGGAAGAGTCATTTCCATTTTTTGTCCTACTGTTATTGGGGTATTGCCAATTTTAGTCCACTTCATTAATTTTTGCCACATTGCGACCAGTCTTATTTAGTCCTTGCCACTTTTAGTCCACCGTTAAAATTTTTGTCAAATAATCGTCCAAAACAGGGGTATTTGAACTTTTCATGCTTTGATCATCTCCTTTATCTATTGTAGTGGTTTTCCTTACAGATTTTCATTCAATAAAGAGGTCCGGCGAAAGCCATGGCTTTGTAATGTGGCTATATGGCTTTCGCCGGACCTCTTCAGTGGATGAAAATGTAAAAGGAAAACCACTGCAAAGGGTCAAGGAGATGACCAAAGCATCAAAAGACCAAAAATACCCCTATTTTGGACGACAATTTGACGAAAATTTTAACGGTGGACTAAAAGTGGCAATGACTAAATAAGACTGGCCGCAA
>CP025652.1:23096480-23109605 GCA_003576665.1 Ipomoea trifida | reverse complement strand
TTTTCCCATCTTCTCCTCATCTCTCTCTCCCTCCGAAGTGTATAACACATTAACACACACTCCCTTTAAGATTTAAGAAGGGAATTCAATAAAAATAAGCTTCTTTGCTCTCAACAATTTGAAATGACAATTTCCTCGTACATTTAATAGAGTTAATACAAATTTCATATACACACTGCTGATCTAACATTAATTTACTTTATCAGTCATCGAACTAAAAAAAAAACTACAATTAAGGGTGTGTTTGGAAACCCGGAAAATGATTTCTGGAAATCATTTTCCGGGTTTGGAGTGTTTGGCTAAGGAAGGAAAATAGGAGTCAATGGAAAATGAAGAGAAGTCAATGGAAAATACACCCTAATTTATGGAAAATGACTTCCCCTTTTTTTGAGGGGAAGTCATTTTCCATTCTGTTTTTGGCGTTCTTCGCCTTTCTTCTTCTCCGCCCCGCTCCACCAGACCACCACCAGAGATGCTCTATTCTGATTCGCACATCACCAACCACCACAACAGAGGTTACAACAACACCGTTTGAACCACTAGCAGCCGCCGGTGGAGGTCTCTGCGATGAAGAAACCTGAGATTGATTAACGCCTGGGAGTTGTCCAGATTGATTACTATGGGTTGAAGCAGGAAATTGCCGGAACTCAGGGAGACCATCGCTGTCAATCTCTATTCTTGTAATCGTCAGCGTCGCAGCAGAGAAACCCACGTGACACAAGTCTGATCTTCAAGGAATTTCGTGACAATAGCTGTCGCCGATTCGGGAGGTTACGAAGGTGGGTCACCCACCTCAATGAGATGAAGTCAATGGCTGGAGATTTGGTCAGGATTATAAACATCGGCGCCGAAAAATTGATCGAAACTTTTGGGGAAGAAAAGAACCTAGTCTGCGGATGGGTTGGGTTTTTTTAAAAAATATTATTCAATAAATAACATTAAAATATTATAGAATTATACTCATTTTCCACAAAATGAACCAAACACATAAACACTGTTTTCCGAAATGTAACCAAACACTAGAAAAGGAAATTGTTTTCCGGAAAATAACTCATTTTCCAGAAAATATTTTCCAGAAGTCATTTTCCTGCTTTCCAAACGCACCCTAAGTTCCCAAATAATACAATTTAACCTAAAATGACCTGGTAACATGCTGACGTGACAATTACCGAATTTTAAAATATTTTTAAATTTTATGTTAATAAATTTAAATTAAATAATTATTTTAAATTAAAAAAACTTCGCCTTCTCACGGGAGAAGGCAACCCGCAATTGCATGTTAAATTATTTATGAAAATGAAAGTTTTAAAAAATATTTTAAAATTCGGTAGCAGGTTATCAAGTCACCGGGTCATTTTAGGTTAAATTGCATTATTTTATATTGTTTGAGGATTTAATTGTATTTTTCTTTTTTGAATTCAATGATCCAATTGCATTTTTGTGTGTAATTAGATGATTTATTTCACCCTTATTTCTTTATATTTAATTATTAGTATACTACGTGTATAACAAATGTTGGAGTTTTTAAAGTACGTTTTTACTTTGGAGTATTTCACCGGATTCATAATTTTAACTAAGTAAACATTCAATAAAAACAGTGGGATTGAAGTAATTGCCCGCTCTAATGTTATTATTATTCTCCACTCAAACAGAACATCAGTAAACACATTTTGAATAAAAGGATGGCCGGTGGGCCCAAAGGGAGAGGATGATCCCGGCTAGATTCTATCTGCTATTGAATTTGAAAACTAGCGGGATAACCTTTTCTTTTTCTTCACTGTGTCTGTCTCAAGTCTCAACTCTCAAGCTTTCAAGCTGCAGAAAGTTTCCATTTCCCCAGAGATACTGAGAGCGTTTGCCATTAAAAACATCAAAACATTTTCTTCACCTTCGAGTCCACGTGTTTCCTATCCTTATCGCCCTCCAATTTCTATGCTCAAATCTCCTAATTCTTCTCTAGAAGACAAGCAAAAGAGTAAGCTGGAATTAAGGATTTGATGCTCAGCAATGTCAAAAGAGATTCCATCTGTCCCGTCAATTGCTAGGTACGAAGCAAATTCATCCAGATTTGAATCCAACGAGAATGGATTCGATGACTTGTTGAACCCAGTTCCTTTGCCTCCGCCACGAACACCTCTCAACTCCATTCCAGACCCATCTCAATGCCAGGAACTGGAACCGACTCCCAGGGGAAAACCTGAAGTGGTTCGATCCTTCAGGTCTGTGGACAAGAGAGCAGACGCATCGGATATTCATGCCATTTCGTATAATAGAAATGGGACCCCGGGTCATGCGAATAAAGGGAAAGCTCTTTTGGAGACGAGCTCAGCTCAAAGCACTCCTGCAAGGAGGGTTTCAAACATTGGTGCTTCTGGAGCGAGATCTGCTCTCCACACTGGAGGGAAGGCGGGTAATTTGACGTCTAGAGTCTCAAGAGGGATTCCGCTCGTGAACTGTGAGACTTCAGTTGAGGTGCCACATTTTGAGCTCGTTGAGGACCCTTCGTTTTGGAAAGATCACAACGTGCAGGTTTGATTTCGAAGTTTAGGGGGAAAATTCAGTTACAGTAGCAATGAACACTGACAGTACTTGAATAATTGCGGCGATACTTTGTGCAGGTTTTGATTAGAATTAGACCATTAAGTGATGTTGAGAAAGTGTCGCAAGGATATGGAAGATGCTTGAGGCAGGAGAGTGCACAGACTTTAGTTTGGCTTGGCCACCCTGAAACCAGATTCACCTTTGATCATGTAGCTTGTGAAACCATATCACAGGTGCTAATTACTTTTCTACCCATTAGCACAGCTTGTCTACGTTCTATAATGCTTTTGTATTTGCCAATTGCTGAATGAGAGGTTGGAAATATTTGATTTGAATAACTGTTGCGAGTGTTGAGCAGGAAAAGCTTTTCCGTGTTGCCGGGTTGCCCATGGTTGAAAACTGTATGTCTGGCTACAATAGTTGCATGTTTGCATATGGCCAGGTATGCTTCAAGGCTGAACTTCCACATTTGATTGATAATTATCTTGGGGTTGAACTTAGTTTTGATATTGCTATCATACGCTGCAGACAGGAAGTGGGAAGACATACACTATGATGGGTGAAATAGTTCAAATGAATGGAAAACTCAATGATCATAGTGGGATAACTCCTCGAATCTTTGAGTACTTATTCAGTAGAATCAGAGAGGTAAAATATTATATATATAGATGAGTATACTAGATTCTATTACTTATTAGCGAGTGTATGTATCAAGTGTTCCTTACAAATGCTATGTTCCAAAAGGAAGAGGAGAAACAAAGCACTGAGAGATTGAAGTTCAGCTGCAAATGTTCTTTTCTAGAGATATATAATGAGCATATCACAGATCTCCTTGAGCCATCATCAACTAATCTTCATGTAAGTAATTATTTTGTTCTTCGCCTTAGATTGTCATAGCTGTTTTACACTATGTATCGTTGCAGTGACTAAAGTTTTTACTTTGTGCTATAGCTTAGAGAGGACTTAAAGAAAGGGGTATATGTTGAGAACCTTACTGAAGTCAGTGTAAGCTCTGTTAATGATGTTCTCAAGGTTTTACTACAGGTGAGACCCATCACTTAACCTTCGTTTAGATTTTAGAAATACTTGTATCAACATGATTAAATGCTCATATTTTACACAGGGGGCAGCCAATAGAAAAATTGCAGCTACTCATATGAACAGTGAGAGCAGCAGATCACATAGTGTTTTCACTTGTAACATTGAAAGCTGCTGGGAGAAAGATTCTATGAAACACTTCAGATTTGGAAGGTTAAATTTAGTGGACCTAGCTGGGTCTGAAAGGTAATTTCTGGCTTAAATTTTGAATATGCCAAATCTTATGCCTTTCCATGTAATAAAAGATCAAATTCATTAGGCAGAAAAGTTCTGGGGCAGATGGAGACCGTTTGAAAGAAGCAGCAAACATAAACAAGTCCCTTTCAACTCTTGGGTAATGAGAATTTAGACCGAATACAAGTGCTTGAGTACTTTATAATTATGCTTTCCTTCTGTATTGATTCTTCTTCTCTTTCTAAGTCTATTGCAAAATCTGAGTATGATTACCGCTTTGAAAGCTTGCAAATAATACTATAATTAGTTTTAGTTGATTTATACAACAAGCATATTGGAGAAAGCCTATATGTCCTATAGGATATCCAAGTGGACCTAGTTATGAGTTATGATGTCGGTCCAAAAATTAAAGAGGGCCTAAAACAAAATGTTAAGGAAAATTTGTGGTTGGACCTAGTGTACAAGATTCATACATCATTTGGGTCTAAGCAAGGAAGATTTATGTAACCTTATCTCTGTTTTCTGAAAGGTTGTATCTACAACTTCACTCTATGATCTAGTGGTCAATCACTGAGTATTCAATAACAGATAACTACAACAAACCCAACATTGTAGAAGACAAAATCTCTAGAGTCTTAATAGTTAATATGGTAGTTTATTGCTAACTTGCTTATAATCTGGCTGGCAAGTGGCAACTCATTACCTCAATAAATAGGTGGTGTTTTTCAGAAAGAGGGCAATGTCTAAAAGGAACTTCTTCACCTCCCTTGCAGGAAAAGCCTTGATACGTCTTATTCTTTATGTGCACTACAAATTAAAAGTAAAAATTAGTGGCTTGAATATGCAGATTTTGACAGTTCGAATGAAATGATTAGTTTCGCTTCTAAAATGTCAAAGATATTTGCAGATATTTAATGTGATGCTTTTTAAAGGTTTGCTTGAAGTGATGAATGAGATTTCCGTTTCATGTACTCCCTTGTTTACATTGTTCTTTGTATCTGGGTATGTAGACTGGTGATAATGTCTTTAGTGGATTTGGCACAAGGGAAACAGAGACATGTTCCATACAGGGACTCCAGGCTAACTTTTCTCCTTCAGGTCAGAACCCAGGACTCATATGCACTAGATTTCATATGTTTAAAATATCTTTTAACATCACTTATGAAGTAAACCTTGTTGTTCCAAATTGGATATAGGATTCTCTCGGTGGAAACTCAAAAACAACAATTATTGCAAATGTTAGCCCATCTAGTTGGTATGCCGCACAAAAAGTATTTCAGTATAATATTCTAATCTTATTGGTCTAATTTTTGCTTTATGCTTGTTCTATTCAGCTCTGCCAATGAGACCCTAAGCACTCTAAAGTTTGCACAACGTGCAAAACTTATTCAGAACAATGTATGAACTCTATCCAAATTTAAACTTTGCTTGATCACTAGAAGTTCTTAAGTTTTTTAAAGTACACTTTTACTTTTCTAGGCTAAAGTGAACGAGGATGCTTCAGGTGATGTATCAATTTTGCAGCAGCAAATACAACTGCTAAAGGTATTTATTAAGTCGTATAGTTCTATTTTCTTGTGCTTATTCAACATCCAAAATCGTCAAGCTTATTAGTTGATTTCTTCACACAGGGTCAATTATCCTTTCTAATGAAGCATCACAGCTCTTCAAAGCATATTTCACACCTGATGCTATCTTTGGATCAATCTAGCTTAGATTATCTTCCTGAGAGATTTGACTTGTCTAATGAGATGAATGTTCACCATGATGATGATCACAGAACATGTGGAAGAAACAGCAAGGTAATTTTGATAATGTCGGTGATGATGATTATTATCATTATTATTGGTACATGGTAGAATACACTTCGAATTTCCTAGTGTTCTCACACAAATGGAGTGACAGATAGAAAAGTTAAAAGCTACGGTGCTTGGTGCCTTGAGACGGGAGAAATTGGTTGAGATGGAAGTTAGGCGATTGGAAGCAGAAATTGAACAGATGAACCGTCTAGTATGTCTGCTTATGATATCTGCACACCCATTTCTGATTACTGTCATTATCAATTTAGAATCATAATAATGTGCTGATTGGTGTTAGTTGTTAGTATTGCTTTCCAACTTTGTATCCTTGAGTATTTTGTAGGTTTATCAGCAAGAAGAAGATTCTCAGCGCAATAAAATGATGCTGAGGTTTCGTGAAGAAAAAATTAAGCGCTTTGAATTACTTGAAGATGGGTTAATCTCTACGGATAAGTATCTCATCAATGAAAATGCTGCTTTAAGAGAAGAGATTCAGATGCTAGAAGCTAGAATTGAAAGAAACCCTGAACATACTCGACTTGTGTTGGAGAACAATAGACTTCTTAGGCAGCTTAGAGTGTAATTCCCATGAACAAGATTATATACTTTTGGCTGTTGCTAATTTTTTTTCTTTTTACCGCCTGTGATTGATTTGTTATCTCTATTACTATTAGGTTTCAAAATTTTTATGATCATGGACAGAGAGAAAGATTGGTTGCTGAAATATCAGAACTACGTGACCAGGTTTTAATTTTTCTTTGCTATTATGCTTTACTATTTGTTTTTCATACTGCCAATACTAAGGTTCTCAAGTGCATTTTATGTCAAGTTTTTGGAATTAATCGAGTATGGAGGGAACTACTGGATGCCAAAACATGCATCTAGAGAAGGATATCAGGTTTGCATTGAAATAATTAGATATCATGAATATTTGGCAGCTGCATGCAGACTGAATGATTTTATTCAAATTTCTGTTTAATTTATGCATACAATCACTGCTTTTACAGGTTGGCAGCGTATTAGATGAATGTGAATTGGTAAAAAGCACACCTCATCAGCTGCCAGTGCACGAAGAAGATTTTTTGGATAAAAGTAATCAGCAAGTGGAAAACGCCTTGATTTTGGAGTATGATGATATGAAGAAGCAGTTGATGGAATCAAGATCTTTAATGGAAGAGATGGAACTGCAGCAAGTCCATCTCATTGAAGGGATAGAGGTATTGAAGGAAGAAAATTGTAGGTTGCTGGGAATGGTTGATAGAAATGAACATATTGGGAAACAACCAGGCTCTTTGTGTGAAAGTTGTGAATCACAGGTTTGTTTGGAATATACAGATCTGAATTTGGCGTTGAGGGGTAGTGCTGATATCACTTTGGTTGGGTTGCAAGGTAAGTTGGAAAAAGTGTCCAAGGATCTCGAGGAAGCCTGCTTAGTTAATGGCAAGTGTATAGAGGAACATGCACAGAAAATGACCATGAAACATCAACATGAACTGATCTGCGAGGAGGTAGAAATGGAAACAGCTAAGACTATTCTTCTCTTGCAGGAAGAGATTTCTCAAATCAAGTCTGAATTTCAGGAGAAATTGTCCAGCATGGCTGAGGAAATCATAAGCCTCAAAGACACTCTTGCTGCTAAAGAGGAAGAAATGAAGGTGGTCTGTGCAGAGTGGGAAAGAGCAACTTTGGATTTAACTAACTTCCTTACAGATGGTTCAAAATCCCTTCAAGATGCCGGTTGGCAGATAGAAAGCATAGCATGCTCATTTCCTAATGTCGACCTTTTCATTGGTGAGCATGTTGAGAGGGCTGCCAAAACGTATATTGAGAAGGAAGAAACTATTCTTTTGCTAAAGAAGAGCTTGGAAGAAGCACAACAGACTGTGTTCCAAATGGAAGAGAAGTTGTTGTCTTTGAAGGGAGCAACAATTGCTTTCGCTGAAGCTCAGCAGCAAGTAAATGATGCAAGCAGTGAAGAGGGAATTCAGTTAGCTACAGGATTAAGTGATACAACCAGTAATATAACATTTTTGGAGAACAAACTTAACCACAGTGAAGTCCAGATCAATGAAGCTGAAAGATGTGCCAGTTTTGATTTATCTGCAGTGAATAGTGTATCTGATTTACCTGAACTTACCTATGTAATTGATATAAAAGATCAGCCATTAATCAGTGTACAAAATTTTGGCATGACAAGTTTTAATAATGAGATTGAGTCAACAAAACGGGAAGTGTTGGAGCTGGAAAATGCTATAAAAACTTCCTGTCATGATGCAGAAAGGCTCTTTTCAGTCATCAAATCTGACGGATATAACAATGTGTTGTTTTTCAAGGACTTGATTCAAGACATTGTAAATGATATCCGGGAGCTGCAGAGACATTTTACTGAGTTGAAGGAAAAACATGGAAGGGTTCAATTACATTCTGTTGGAGTTGAATCAAGTAATTCCAATGAAATTTCTGGATGTTATACAGTGCGCCAAATGCTGCATAAGATTCTATATGAACTTGTTGGAACAAATGACAGTTTGAATCACATTAATGCTTGCTTTTATAAGCTTTTAAATCCCTATGGATACCTTGGAGCTGCTGAGGAGTCAATCAACTCGGATGGATCTACCGATTGTTCGACTTCCTCTTCTTATCCTTCAGATGGAAGTGATGGGTCAATTCTTTCTTCTGATCTTCGTGGATCAAATATCGTACAAAACTTAGTCATGAATTCAAGTCAAGAAGAAATATTATATTTTCTGAGCAAGGAATTTAGAAGCACCTATAATGTGTTCGCCAAATTAAAAGCTCATTTTGATACAAGTTTCTGCCGGAAAGAAATCCACAATTGCTTATGCTCAAGTCCATGCTTTTCAAATTTGCTTGAACTTTCGAAAAGTAATGACCACTGTGTAATGGGAAATGAATCTGAAGTCATAATGCCAGAAGTGGTTCCAGGTCTTGAAGTAATTATGTCTGAAGCTGAAACAGGCTGCAACCTTGTGAGGGAGGTAGTTAATATATAAAACATTCATTTACTTAGATCTTCTTTCTAAGGTTAACTGAAAGAAAACATGCTTTTACTTTACACATTTTTGTTGATTGAGTTTTGGTTACTCTTCTCACACTTAATTATTGCATGCAGTTGAAATTGAATGACAAAACTAGTCAGGCTAGTAGGTTCTTCAACAAATTTGAGGAAGCTTACAGAACCATCAAGGAAGCTGATCATACGCTGCAGGCATTAACCAAAGCAAATGAAGGTGCAAAGGAGTTGAACTGTATGTGGAAACGAGCAGGGGAGGAATTTATGGTAGAGAGAGCCAGATTGGATGAAGAGATTCGGCAACTTAACTCTGATGTTAATGGGACAGAGAGCAAGTATGGAAAATTGCAGAATCAGATGCATCACACCTTCACTGAAATTGCAAGCTCGATATCTTCTATTGAAGACACTTTCCAAGAAACACAAAAATATGTGGACACATTGTGCAAGTCTGTGCTTTCTGATGCCTTTGGAATGGTAAAGGAGACTATGAGCTGCATTTGTAACTCAAGATTGTTATTAGAAGAAATATTCACTAACATAGAAGGGACTGGATTAGCCTCTTTGGTCCTCAATAGAAATCTTGTGTTTCAGCCAGCTGCACTGCAAGAAGGTTTTTTGGCATTAAGTAACACAGGTGAAAGCTATGTGACCTATGATAATGGCATGCTGAGAAAGGTAAAGGCTCCAACCATAAAAACAACAGGATCAGAAGAGATAGATCTGGTGCATGCTAATTCAATGAATGAGAATGCTGAGCTCCGGAGAGAATTGGAACGCAAAGAAGCTCTTTTAAAAGGTTTACTTTTTGACTTTAGCTTACTACAAGAATCAGCTTCCAGCAAAAAGGATGTCAAGGATGAAATTGACAAGTTAATTGCAGCCTTGAGCCAAGTTGAGAATGAGTTAAGAATTAAAAATAACCAGCATAATGACATGATTGTTCAACATAGAACACTTGAAAACCAATTTAAAGAGGGTCAAAGTGCTCTTTTTTCCTCACATTCTGATCTATTGGAGGCAAGAAGAAAATTGGAGATTTTGTCTAAGGAAAATGCTGAGTTGAGAGAGCTCTTGGAGGATATTTATCTAAAGAAGTCAGAAACAGAGGAAGAATTGAGAGAACAAATGAAGGCTGTGGAGATGTTAGAAAAAGAGATTATTCTTTTGACATCTTCAACTGATAATCAAGTGAATGGAGAGAAAATCCAGCTTCTGGAACAAGTGCGGTCCTTGCAAGACAAGCTTGATGTTGCTTGTGCATTGGCTAATGAGAATGAAGCTATTGCTGTGGAAGCCCGCCAGGTATGTAGATAAGATAAAAAGTTTAGTTCTCAAACCTTGATGGATATACTATATGCTGAATTCAAGATAAATTCCTAGGAGTCAGAAGCAAGTAAAATATATGCTGAGCAAAAGGAGGAGGAGGTTAAGATTTTAGAGCACTCTGTTGAAGAGCTCGATGGCACCATAAATATTCTAGAGAAAAAGGTAAGTTTTTTAAAGTTTCTTCTTCTTCTTCTTCTTCTGTCTTTTTTGTTGTTGTTGTTGTTGTCCCACTAAAGACAGCTTTGAGTTGCTTGTGCAGATAAAACAGTTCCCTCTGCAATTCAATACCCAGTCCTTAGAAAAAAAATAATGACTCACTGTATAATTTTTATTAACACTACCACTTTTCAAGGTGCATGAAATGGAAGAAGAGGTAGAACAGCATCACATGATAAGAGAATCATTAGAACTGGAGCTTCAAGCACTAAAAGAGAGACTACTTACAGTTGAAAACTTTACTGAAAAGCTGGAGTTAAAAAATTCAGGCTCACAACTTACCAAGGATCAATTTCCAAGGTAGAAAGGGCTTATGGTTTCAGTTAGAATTGTAGAAGTTTTCCTAGATTGAGTTCGTATGCAATTACCCAGTACTAGTATGATTCTAATGCTTGAGAATATTTCCAACTATTCTTAAAGTTCCTTTGCATAGATTTTTTCCTTATCTACTATTGTGGGATCATGATTGGACTCAGTTCAGCCAACTTTATAGCAGGTCCCTGTCACATCAAAAGGCTTATGATCAAATAAAAATCCTGGAGATAGAAAAGGCAGAACTGGTTAAGGAGGTGTGCCATGATTCACTATTGAATTATATCTTGACATTATTAACTTGTATTTACAGCTTGGTTCACCTATGTTGTGATTGAAGCATTACACTGTGCAATGTAGGTCAAACAATGCAAAGAGTACGTCTCTGAACTTCTATTGCATGCGGAAGCACAGGCATTGCAGTATCAGCAAAAGGTGAACATTTTTTACCAAAATTTGGAAGATTACAAATCAAGCATTACTCTTTGTGGTGACTCTTTGCAATTACGGCTTTCCAAATTCTCTTTATGGAAAGTTATTGAAAAGCATATTGATGGAACTTGGAATCAACTGAAGGGTAGGGAGTTATTTTTAAAAGGAGGCCTTGCACTAACATAAAATAACAAGAGGAATAGATGCACTATTGCTTGCTAGGAACTCAACTGTGTGATGCCAAAGCTTAGGCAATGAGGTGCCCAGTGCTTGTAGGGAACTGATTACTTGAACTGCATCAATAACTAAAAAGTGTTGGTTGCCATTTTGAATATTTGTTATGAGTTGTCTCTTGTCTTAACAATTGCTTAAGCAACTGAGAACTTAATCTTTTCTCCTAATATGATATCAGTACAAAGACTTGGAAGCAATGGTTCATGAATTTAGAACAGATTCATCAAACTTGGAAAATCAAGTATCAACATCAGATAAAATAGAAAAAGTCTCAACAAGGATAAGGGGCTCAAGTTCACCTTTCAGATGCATTTCTAGTTTGGTTCAGCAGATGAATTCGGAAAAAGATCAGGAATTGTCAGTTGCTAAACTCCGAATAGAAGAACTAGAAGCCTTGGCAGCACAAAGACAAAAAGAGGTATGGTGTTTATTCACACACTTGGCTGTACAGTAAGTGTTAGTAGCACTGATACAAAGAATTTCTAAGGCAAATCACACATTTTCATCTTTCCTAATTATATGTTCTTTTGTTTCCTTCCTGACTTTCCCTCCCAAATATGAAGCAAAGCAGAGAAGTATTAACATTTAAAAAAAATATATATTATTGACATGTTCCTGTGTTTCTGGTATCAGGTATGTATACTGAATAATAGACTAGCTGCAGCAGAAAACATGACACATGATGTCATCAGGGATTTACTAGGTGTCAAACTGGACATGACTACTTATGCAGTAAGTTTCTGAATTCTTAAATTCTTTGCCAGGAATGGTCTCTCTTATTTGTCTCAAAACCCTTTTTCTTGTGCCCTAGGATCTGATAGATCAGCACCAGCTTCAAAAGTTCATTGTTGAAGCTCATCAACAATCGCTAGAGTACAGTGCAATGGTATACTCCATTGGATATAATAGTTTAATGTTCAGTTGAGCTACTGCCTTACATATCCTTTTATTGAGCAGGAGAAAGAAGTTCTAAATCTGAGGAGACAGCTAAATGATTTAATTGAGGAAAGAGAAGCGTAAGATAATCTATAATCAGAAACCTCTCTTTCCTTAATCATGGAATCGTTTTGATTATCTGTTGGTTCTCATGGAATGGTCCCTTATATAAAAATGGTCATATTTGTTCAGATTCATTTTGCAAGTGAAAAGAAGAGAAGCCATTGAATTAGCAACACAGATGAGCATAGAGCAATTACGCGAACGGGATCAGTTGCTGACTGCCCAAAATGAAATGTTGAAAGTACGGATGTCAACTTTGCACTCACGTGTTATAAAATCGTTATAGTAATGCCAAGTTTTATTGTTTTTCACTATTTGTCAATTGTAGGTGGACAAAACCAACTTACAGAGTAAGGTGGTTGAAATGGATGAGATGGTGAAAAATTTATTAGGAACACAGAATATCCAACCACAAAACCATAGCCTGTTGAGGTTGGATGATGCTGATCGTGGGAAGAGGTTGGTTAACTCCAAGAAGTTGGCTTTGGGAATGAATGACAAGTCTTATCATTATTACCGCGGACCTAAAGGCACAAAGTGATCTAATTGTGATATCAGTTTGCTGAGGCTTTTCTGATTCAGATGTACAAATTTTCACCCCAACTGCAAAATAATCTCCATAACAAAGGATCGTCGAATTCTGCAATGTATACTAGGTTACCATTTACCAGGTGTGGTTGTGTGTGATTATTCGAATTCTTCCCAATGTAATCATTTTTTCCTTTTTCATGAACGTGATTGATTTGTATCTCATTCTGTAACTAGTATATATTTTGGCTTATTGGCGCAAAAAGATTCAAATGTTTATTTCTCCCTGTACTTATATCCAAAATTTTGAAACCTAGTGAAAAAACACAAATTAATTATGTATAATTGTTATATTAAAATTTTAAATATAAAGCATTTGTATTTTATAACAATTTCTTTTTTAATTTTAGGAAAAATTCAATCTAT
>CP025652.1:23040761-23096237 GCA_003576665.1 Ipomoea trifida | reverse complement strand
CCCGACCCATCACCCACTATCACCCAAAAAAACCCGATCCATGCGGGGTGGATTCGGGTGATTATCCGCGGGGCGGATTGAAATTGCCATCCCTAAATATGACACTAAATTTTTACCGTTCATGTAGTTTGATTATTGAAAAAAAAAATCAATTAAACTATTTAACATTAATACGCAATTGACATTATTTGTCAGTTTCTTAGGCCTTCTAGTGGATTTTGCATGGTTTTTGAGGCAAATGGTGCTTACATGGAAGAGAGAGCGGAAAGAGAGAGGAGATGAGGTTATTGCAAGAGCTAAGGAAGATGGGATTTTTGTCTCCTTGAGTGGGCCGCCCCACAAAGAAGACAAACAACTAAGGCCATCCCCATCTGTAAGTTTTAATGGGATTTTGGCAGAACAAAAACTTTGAAATGAGTTTTTTAACAATTGTGAGAAGAAAAATTAGATGGTCTGGGTTCTTTCTCCTGCAAGAAAGGAGGTTTTGGCAGAAATCAAGGGCCCACACTTACAAAAACTCCTAAAAACCACACTAGAATCCCCACTATTGAGGAAGGCCGACCATCCGCGTGATGTGCACATCTGCCCCAATATTGCACGTGCTCGCTAGGCGCGTTTAGCAAGCTCTTTAAAAAAAAATTTCCTTATCTATTTTTCTGAAATTTCATTTTTTACTCTTTAATTTTCTTTTTGCTTCTCTCATCCTTCCTAGTTGGCACTTAAAAATTTGTGATATATTAAGGAAGGCCTAGGAAAACAAGTTAAATTGTTGAGTTGACATATAATGTGACAAATTTGAAAGATTGATGCTAACATAAACTTTATCTGGCATGTAAAAAATAAGTTTTAATTATAAAAATAAATTTTAAAAACGTTTGGCCCTAGCCTACCAGCCATATTTTTCTCCACAAAAGGTTGAATTCCCAACTCTATGCCCCGGCTCGACAGAGCACATGAGAATATGTAAATCATGGTAACTCAGCTGAACACAACTCCCTCACTTCACCCATGTGACCAACTGAGTTGTTCATGTGGGTTCTACTATACCAACCATATTTCTAAGGACAAAAATAGCAATTGATAAACAATTGCGGATTACTTCCTTCACTGACAAAGTAGGCGGCTTGCTGGTCCCTTCTTACAGTAAGAAGGCAACCGGCAGTCGCCTTCTACCTCAAAGGAAGAAGGTGACATTCATTCATCAGTGTGTATGGAGATCATTTTAATTTATAATTATTGTAAACTTGAAAGTTAGGACTAAAATGAATCCAAATGAGAACAATGCTCTACCGTAAAAAGCTAAGGGGACTAATTAAATTCACCTATGAGAGTTTATCAATGGTTGATGATCTTTATTCTATACTTTATTATTCACTGTTCAGTTAACTATTATTATTATTATTATTATTATTATTATTATTATTATTATTATTATTATTTGGGTGATATATGTGTTTGATTTTGTATATTAGGTTATTGTTTCTACGTGCAGGTTGCAGCGGCAGCGCAGCTAGGTACTTCGTAATTCCTACGTAATTGCATTGTAGCAACGTAATTCCTACGTAGTTTCTTCTCGGTTTCCTATGCCATGAGAGTTAATTAAGGATGATATATCGGAAAACAATATCCTAAAATTCAGTGGAATATACACATGCTGATCCAACAAAATACAAAATCCAAGGTCTTGATTTCATAAAACTATTATATTGCTGGAGTCATGTGTATAGTAGCTGGATAGATTATATATGCCTTCCATTTCAGACAGATCATATCAAAGGGCCTCCTACTACCTATCTTAGCTTTGCCCAAATTCTCCACTTTAAACTTGAGATAAATTCCATTTTTACCCATAAATCATATTATTATTATTATTATTATTATTATTATTATTATTATTATTATTATTATTATTATTATTATTATTATTATTATTATTATTATATCTTCACAAATTAAATATCACCATGCCCAGTTTATCAAGTCAACTTTTCTTACTTTGTTTACTTTTAATAAAATTTAAATTCAGATTTTTATGTTTGTTTAATCATATTTTTAATGTAAATAAACAAATAAAAAAAATTAATATATATATATATATATATATATATATATATATATAGAGTATTTTATTTGTAAATAACTTGTATTTTTTTAAAAAATAAAATCTTGTTAATTGAATAGAATTAGACAAAAACAGAAATAAAAAAAAATGTAGTACTTTATAAAAATATGATTATCAAGATTAAACGCTTATCATTACGATCTTATTTTGAGAATGTCCTCAGTATATCTCTTGATATGATGGCTTATTTCTTCAATTCGCATACCTTACTACTTCATTTACATTACTGCTTGCCTACCTTATTGTATGCTGGCGTGCCTTACTGCTACAATGCTACCTTACCTTATTGTTGGCTTGCCTTACTATCATCTTGTCTTACTGTTGGCTTAGTCTATATTTTACAATGTTACTTTGTCTTTCTGCTTGTTATCGTAAGACTTACGTCATTTTTGAGCTTTACTATTTCCATCTTACTACCTTGATGCTTTCCTCTTGTATATAAGCTTGAAATATATGTTATCTTTACCACTTCGACTTTAATTTATTTAGCTTTGAGGGTGTTCGTTTTAGTGCTCTGTGAGATAGTTTTACTTTTAAGGGTGTCTCACTACCTTTTTTAGACTTGTCTTAGTGTTAATACGTACGTGTTAGTGTCTTGATATGCCTACAAAATTTTAGATACTTAATAGAATAATGAATATATTATAAAATATAATAATTAAAAATACTTAAATTGTACTCCGTGTAACATTTTACGCACCCCATCCAAGAAAGTGAAGTCATTATATTTTGTGCATATCACATAGATGAACCGGCCGAGGCAAAGCTGGACTTGATTTTGACTCCACAAGCTCTCAACCACAAGACAAACTAACTAATAATACTGCACCTTTTCAAGAAAAGAAAATGAGTTTTGGTTTGGGTTGAATTCCTTGTGTACATAAGTGTACAGTTTGATGTCGCGTCTAAAAACCTGCAGGGTTATAAAAAAATAAGAAAGAAAAGAATTATGAACTTTGTTGGGATTGATGAGGGAAGAAACTCGCAGTCACTATTAGGAGGTGTGCATTGGGTAAATTCGTAAATCGTAAACCCTGCCATGTGAGTTATGATCTTAACTGACAAATAATTAAAAAGAGGTAAACTAATCTAGATTGTCCATATAACTTAATTATCTACTTAAACGAAGAACGCTTACATAAAGACTAGTCAATTCATTTATTAAAAATTTCCATGAAAGACACATAATTTCATTTAACATTAATGAAAATCGCATATAAATATTTGATCTTTTTTTGAAGGCAAATATTTGATCTTTAATTCCAAAAAAATAAAAACAAAAAATATAAAAATAGTGTTTCATGGAGGGGAGTGGTTCGAGCCTCAGTGGAGGTAACTGTTGACTCTTTGTGCTTCAGTAGGTTGAGAAAATAGTTATGAACAGATACTACATTGTAATAGAGTTAGTAGTAATTCATTTACTACATAACGCGTATAACCATTCATCAACGGATGCCGCTTCCCAAATTGGGTAAAAGTGTAAACCTATAGCTGCAGAAGTCGGAATAATAGCACCAGAGATAATATTGTTTCCGTAAAGCAGAGATCCAGAAACAGGTTCACGAATACCATCAATATCTACTGGAGGAGCAGCAATGAAGGCAATAATAAATACAGAAGTTGCGGTCAATAAAGTAGGGATCATCAAAACACCAAACCATCCAATGTAAAGACGGTTTTCAGTGCTGGTTATCCAGTTACAGAAACGACCCCATAGGCTTTGGCTTTCGCGTCTCTCTAAAATTGCAGTCATGGTAAATTCTTGGTACATTGCAAGACGTAACCTCAGCAATACGATGTCACCATGTCGGACAACCAAACCATGTGGTTTGATCAGCAAAGCAATCAAACCCAAATCATTTCCTAAAGTAAATTATATCATGGAACTAGATTCATAAAAGTAATATTGTAAAAAAAAAAAAGTAATATTATAAATTCAAAAAGAAAAATAGATTAACAAAGGCTCTGTTTGGTAAATAATCAGTCTATTTGTCAATTTTGACTTATTTGACCACTATTAGTTGTTTGGTTAATAAGTTTTTTTGTAACTCTAAAATGCTAAAATTCAAAAGGCTACTCAAAGCAGCCTTTTCAATTAGCTTTTTGAGAAAAGAAATTATACCAAACAGCTATCAGCTAACAACTAATTTAACAAACAACTTTCTACAATCAGCTAATATTATCAACAAATCATACCTTCTAACCCAAACAGCCAACTCAATTAGCCAACAACCATTTACCAAACATGGCCAAAAATAATACTGCAATTTTATAAAAAATTGCATTATTGATTGATCAGGTATTATTTAAATATATTATTTATTTATATATTTATTATTAAAAATCAATATTTAAAAATATTTTGATAAAAATATATTGTCGAGACTTTTTAAATGACACACACACACACATATTCAATATATCATTTTAATAATTATGTGATGAACTTGTAGTAGTGACTTTATGAACATATAGTAGTTAATAAACTAGCAATAATTTTGTTGAAACAAATAGTAATAACTTTATTAACCTACAATATTAATTTAATGAACCCACAATAATAACTTTATGAACCTGGGTAGTGATTTTATGAACATGAAATTATGACTTTATGATCCAATGTATATCATAGTGAATTTATAAAACTACATAAGTGATAGTAGGTTCATTAAAAAAATTAGAAAGAATATTAATATGAGTATTATTTAAATTGTCTTTTTAATAATATATTTTTATACTTTAATCTTATTTTTGTAAAAAGAAAAAGAAAAAAATAAATTCAAGTTTGAAAAAAATTAGTCGGAGAAATGATATAACAATTGCTCCCATGATGCCATTAAATCAGACGATTCTGTTTACTGTTGTCTCTATTGGCTTGTCTTATTTGAATTAGAGAGAATAATATATAGCAATAACTCATAAATATACGTTCTGTATATGGTCCTCGTAATATATAGCTTAAATGGAAGCCATAATCCAGCTTAGACATGGATCCGGCCTCCGGTGATAGTTTTTGGAAATCAAGACCTTGAATTGTGTATTTTGTTGGATCAACACGTGTATATTCCACTGAATTTTAGGATATTGTTTTCTTTATTATGCGGCCGATATATGTTATTTTACTCTTTTAATTTCTTTCCCTACCCTTTTCATGCACTTAAACGCTTGTGACTTCTTTTAACTATAGTCAATATATCATTTAGTCATTTAGACACTGTGCTAAGTGCTTTCTTATTCACATTAATTAGCAAATATATTAATAAGATCATTGTGTACGTATTTAAACTATTTTTAAAAAATAATAGAGAAAATTGTAATTTATGTCCATCTATAATATGTCAATTATCAATGTCACCCTTGAATTATTAGTAGTGTAAATGTTGTCTCTCAATTTTCAAAACGATACATATATTGCCCCTCTCATGTGTAAATGTTGTCCATCTATTTTCAAAATGGTACAATATTGCCCCTCTCGTATGGTACGGGAGGGGCAATATATGTATTGTTTTGAAAATTGAGGGGCGATATTTACACCACTAATAATTTAAGGGTGACATTGATAATTGAGATATTATAGATGGACATAAATTATAATTTTTCCAAAATAATATGTGTTATATAAAACATGATTAAGTATAATTAAATAATGATAATATTAAAACTACAATTATTACAAATTTTTTTTTTTAATGATAAGAGAAATCCTAAGCCATTACATGAGAGTATGTATTGAGTAATATAATAATTGCATTTCATCCTTATTTACTCCATGCATGCTATTATTATTATTATTCTTTAAATTTATAATTTTTTCTTTTGTATAGGGTAATTTTAATATAAAAGTTTTATTTATTAACGACAAAATAATACAAAAAATTAAATTATAAATACTTCGAATACAATATAATTCTAATTAATTTTTTAGCTTACATAAAATTAAAGGGACACTTGTATAAAATCGTTTCACATGTTCAATTCTTATCCGTGAGATTGGTCGGGTAATTCACTGTATAAATTTCGGAAGAGAAGAGTCATGGTAGCTACTAGTTTCATTGTTATATTGGGAGAATTAAAAGAAAAAAGAGTAGGACAATAATTGGGCCGCATTAGGTGAAATAAAAGTAGAGCGAATTCCGAAATAGGTCTCCCATTCAACAGCATTGAATCCTAAAAAACCCCCTGCCCCACTCTCGCTTATTCTTAATTCACTTTGACATTTTCCGTGCATTCAGATGCAGCGAAGTTATTTGTAGATCCCAGATCAGATCCTCAATTAAGGCTATTGCCTGCCTACTAGCATATATAGCATTGGAAACCGGAAAAGAATTGAATTACGTGGGAATTACGTAGCTACAATGCAATTACGTGGGAATTACGACGTATAGTATAGTATAGTATAGTAGCAATTCAATTCAAGATAGGTAGCAGCAGGCTGCAGAGGGCGGACGTACAAATTAAAATCAACATATATACTACTACTACTAGTATAGACTAGAAGATCGAGTACGTAGTAGATAGTATCATCGATCAGCTAGCGGTGCGGGGGAGTGGTGATCTGATGATATGATGATGATGCAAGGTGGTGCAGGAAATAGTGAGAGCGGGCAAGTTTGTGTACCTCCCGGTTTCCGCTTCCATCCTACCGACGAGGAGCTTCTTTATTACTATTTGAGGAAGAAAGTTTGCTATGAAGCCATTGACTTGGACGTTATCAGGGAAGTTGATCTCAACAAACTTGAGCCTTGGGACCTCAAAGGTACACTACTTTCTATTCAATTCTTAGTTATTACCTAAAATTAAAGGAACTACCCTTTAATTAATCTACATATATATATGCAGAGAAATGTAGAATTGGAACAGGTCCTCAGAACGAGTGGTACTTTTTCAGCCACAAAGATAAGAAGTATCCAACTGGAAGCCGAACAAATAGAGCGACAGCAGCGGGGTTTTGGAAGGCTACAGGAAGGGACAAGCCCATATACCACCACCATATACCCACCATTAACTCATCCATGAGTATGAGTAGTAGGAGGATTGGGATGAGGAAGACTCTTGTATTTTACACAGGACGGGCTCCTCATGGCCAAAAGACAGACTGGATCATGCATGAGTATCGCCTTATTATCGATAATACTAATCTTCATGCACATTCACTACTGGAGGTATGTAAATTACTTAAACCTACCGCTAGCTTAGCTTGCTTGCTACATACATACTCCCATATATCCACTTCACTTGGGCCGAGGCCAGTAAAGGTCGGTGGTGGTTGGGGTTTGATTGTTACATTGTTGGGCAGAGGCTGTAAACTATAAAGGCCAAGTCTAACACTGGGTGGCTAGGAGATTATTGTTGGGCGGAGACCAGTAAAGGCCAAGTTCAACACTCATATTCTAAAAAATGTGTAGCTGTCTACCTATAAGAAAATACAATTAGACTTTCGATAGTAAGTGGCAAGTGTTTCATCCTAACAACTTGCTACCAACCTCATTACATTAACTAACAATCAGTTACGTACTATCCAGGAAGATGGGTGGGTGGTGTGTAGGGTATTCAGGAAGAAAAACCACAGCAGATGTAGTCTCCAGCCTGAAATAATTATGAGTCCAGGTCTGCAGCAGCAGGATGATGATGATGATGAATGTTTAGCAGCTGTTCAAATGAACATGAAGAAGAAGGCCAGTTGTCCTTCATCTGGTGAGCTGCCGCAACAACAACATAGTCGTCTACCGGAGGAGGAGGAGGAGGCAGCTAATAATAATAACAATAGTTTTGGTTGGTACCAGCAGCTGTGGGATAATATAGGTTGTAATTATATGCATCTCCCTCAACTGTTGAGTTCTGAGTCGACGTCTCATCATCATACATCTCCCTTCCTAGCTCCTGCAGCAGCGCCCTTCACCAATATGGAGACTAGTGTGCCTCATGGGGCTCTTCAAACCTTCCTGAGGCCACACCATCATCATAATAACAAATTGAATAATCCCGGTGGCGGTGGCGGTGGCGATTGGGCATTCTTGGGCAAGCTTCTTGCATCAAACCATCGAACCAATGATGATATTGGGGATCAAACCACATACTGCAACCTGCTCTTGTCCCAAGCTGCGGCGGCTGACAATATGATCAACATCCACCACCTTTCTTCTACTTCTACTTCCACTCAACAATGCTTTCCATTTCAACACAACGCCGCCGCCAGCTTTGATCCATAGTTACACACCCACCTATACTACTTAATTAAATTAGCTACCAACTTTAATTTTCCTACATCATATCATTATTTCATCATCATTTCCCTAAATGAATCAAATTATTATTATTATTATTATTATTATTGTTGTTGTTGTTGTTGCTGCTGCTGCTGCTGTTGTTTTTCCCCATTGCCAGCTAGGCTTACTAATTCGTATCACGTGTGTATATATATATATGTGTATATATATATATATATATATATATATATATATATATATATATATATATATATATATATATAGATCAAATGCGGTGAATGTGTCTAGGTGAAAGATGCTGTAGAATGATAGCCATTGATCTTGCTAAAATCAACTATCCGGATTGAATACAGATTAAAAAATCATGTGGTGGCATTTCGGTCGTTTTGTGTTTAGCTCAAACTTATGGTGTGTGATTTCCTTTAAAGTAAATGGTTTCTGTGCTTAAGGTGCATCAGTTCTTCAGTTTTGAGAACTTAAGGTACGTTTCTATTGAAATTTAAGGTGCGTAGATCAAAAGCTTTAAGTTGGTTGTTTCACTTCTTAAGATGCATAGTTTGCCTTCTTAAGTTGCGTGGTTTATGTGCTTAAGGTGCGCCAGTTGTTGAAACTTAAGGTGCACCGATCTAAAGCTTTAGGTACGTGGTTTTACTTCTTAAGGTGCGTGATTTGTGTGCTTAAGGTGCGTTAGTTGTTGAAACTTAAGGTGCGCCATTTTAAAACTTTAGGTGCGTCATTTGTGCTCTTAAGGTGCTTTGTTTGCATGTTTACAGTGCGTGGTTTGTGTACTTAAGGTACATCATTTTAATGATTAAGGTTAGGTGCATCAATTCTACACTTAAGTTGCGTCCTTTCGTGTTATCTGCACTTCCGCACGAGTAGTTGCCTTCGCACCTGATCTAGTCCATATATATATGATCTTTTTACATCTAGGTTAAATTTAAGAGTGCGTAGTTTTTCTTTTTTAGGTGCGTTGTTTTTGTGCTTAAGATGTGTGGTTTCTGTGTTGTGTGCTTAAGATGCGTCAGTTGTTGAAACTTAAGGTGGGCCGGTCTAAAGCTTTAGGTGCGTGGTCTGTATGCTTAAGGTGCATTAGTTGTTGAAACTTAAGGTGCATTGGTTTAAAGGTTTAGCTGTGTTGTTTTCATTCTTAAGGTGCGTCGATCTAAAGGTTTAGGTGCGTGATTTTCCTTCTTAAGGTGTGTTCACTACTACAGAAAATACTTTTAACGTTGATTTTTTGGCGACATAGTTACACACGACGTTGTAAATAAACGATACGATGTCGTATGTTTTTTTAAAAAAAATAAAATTAAAGCAACGATTTTGGATTTTTTTTTAAACGATGTTAACTTTTTTTTTTTAAAAAAAATGAGAAACAACGTCGGCGTTGTTTAAAAAGAAAAAAAAAGAAAAAAAGAAGCGATGTCGGTTTATAAAAAAAAAAAACAAAAAACAAAAAACTGACGTCGCTTGTATTTAAAAAAAAAAAATTACCAATAATTTCACAAAAACACACAATACAAAAATTACAAATAATTCTAATACACAATAATTTCACAAAAAATACAAAAATTTTAATTTATAATTTTGAAATCATTTAAAAATATTTATAACAATTCACAATTTTTTTTAAAAAAATTCAAAATAAATTAAAATTATTATTTTCAAATAACAATAATTTACAAATTAAAATAATACTTCAATTAAAATTTTTTTAAAAAAGAAAAGAAACTAACAAGGAGGGATGAAGATCGTGGTTGATGGCTACGGTGGTGGCAGAGTGGTGACTGTAGAAGATGGCTATGATGGTGGTAAGGAGGAAAAGACGCTTAATTTAGTACCTTATCTATTCAATTTTTATTAATTTTAATCACTCCGGTCAAATGTTATGCCATTACCACATTCATAGAAAGATGCTTAGTCAATACCAAATCCATAATAACTTGCTAAATAAGTAAAATGATAGCTTAATTGCACATTTTTTTTTCCAATTTAAACGATCTTGAAAGTTTTTTAAAGTGAAGGAGTTCAACACTATTTAATCAATTTAATGGGCTTATTTGAATTTTTTTTCTTATAAAAATATACAAGGAAATACATGAGAAATTTAAAAAATAAAAAATAAAAAAATCCTTAGATAGTCAATCGGCCCACATGCATGGAGTAGGCTGTAAACTATTGGAGATACCTAGACATGATAATTTAAAGTACTCAGAAATCAATAATAAATGAACAATTGAATATAATGACCTAACTTAATAACTACAAATAAATAAAAGCTTAAAAAAAATTAACAACAATAAATGAATGTAATGGTCTAGCTAACTTAATAGCTACATATAAATGAAAGCCTAACACATGTTAACAATAATACAAAGAACAAAGTATACCTCATAATGCTTGATACCCGTTCCATTTGTCAATAGTATAACCCAAACTTCTCTTGTATGATTTTGGTATAGATAATCAGAGTCAAGTAAAAAAGGGAATTAAAAGTAAATTAGACAAGGAGGCAATGCATAGTTGTATACACATGCTGCTCTCCTGCTTTCTTGCTTCAAAGTTGGGCTCTAGCTCCGGTCCCTACCAAACTTTCCTTCATGAGATTCAGCTCACTGAACTTGCCTGATTTTTCTGCTGTTTTCGGCCCTGATGTGGATAAAGTTCAGAGAACCATGTTAAAAACAGTTACAAGTTTGCAAAGGATTAGATCTCTTCAAAGCCTAATAAGGTAAGTTCAAAGGTAGAAATGAACCTCTCGTCGTATTGGATATTGCTCTGATTCAAGCAAGCGCACAACTTGACTCATGGTAGGTTTTTTATGAGCGTCTGGGTCAACACATCTTAAAGCAGTCAAAAGAGCATGCTTGAAAGCCCTTGTAGATGGCCTTGTATCAATGAAGGGGTCAACAACTTCTTCTGAGCTTTTGCTGGCTACCATCATTTTGAGCCAGTCCACAAGGTTTACCTGCAGCAGCCAACACGAGAGTGAGCATAAAGAAGTTTGAGGTATCTTGCCATTAAGAAATTATGAGTGAAGGGTAATCTTAAAAGTTAAAAGTATGCTTAATTAGACAACAATTATGCCTTCAACGAGGACCGTCTTCCTTCCTAAGTCAATGCAAAGCTATTTTGTGGCAGGATCTAGGGCATGTTACGTTACTCATAGGTAACAGGCACAAAGTATTGTAGTATATTACCTACAAAAAAAAAAAAAAGAAGCTATTTTTTTTTGAAAGGAAAAGAAGAAGATAAGCCATTGTATAAAGAAAATGAAATTTCAAATTGATTTCTCAACATAAGATAAAAACATGAAAAGTTGCGTATTCATCCATGAAGAGACTCCCCTGAATTACTTGTCTATTTTTATTTTTTTTAAAGGTACGAGTCCTGAGAATCTGAATCACACTGCATTAAAGGCTCTCAATATTTTAAGACTTGCATATGCCAAACAATAAAAGAACCAGGTACTTGCTCTCCCAAAAAGCAAATTTTTTTTTGAATACTCCCAAAAAGCAAATTAGTTCTAACTAAATCCAATATCTAATTAACAAACCTCATCAGCAGGGCGCCCATAATCCACCGGATCCCTTCCAGTAATTGCTTCCAGAAGCAAAACCCCGAAGCTATAAACATCACTTTTCTCATTTAGAAGACCACTATTTGCATATTCAGGCGCAACATATCTGTTAAGCACAGGTTAGATACCTAAGCATTCAAGAGTAGATGATTGCTTAACTAGCTTCAAGAATATTTGAGTATCATTATGTGCCTGTTTAGTAAAGCTTATGATTATTGTTTATGATTATGGATTGTCAATTGTGAATAATCCATAATCTAGTCCAACTTATGGATTATTGGATTAAATATGCTAAAATGTACTGTATAACCCATAACACCTAGAAAGCAATCAATTAAATCATAATAGTCTAAATAATCCAATTAAATAAGCTTTCCCAAACAGGTATAATATCAAGGATCTAGAAGGATACATAATGAACGAAGATACCATGATGAAACCAACCTCTTAAAAAAAACAAACTCACCCAAATGTACCCATTACTCTGGTTGTAATATAACTCTTTCCCGTGCCAAGCATCTTGGCCAGACCAAAATCCGAAATTTTAGCATTAAAATTGTCATTAATAAGTATATTGCTTGACTTAATGTCTCGATGGACTACTTTAGGTTCAATTGCTTCATGTAAATATGCAAGCTTGCAAAAGAATTATATTGAAGTGTAATTAAAGTGGCACATAGAATAACAAATATGTTCATATATCAGTAAAAGTTTAAAGAGAGAAACTCACGCTTTAGCAGTACCAAGAAGAACCTTCATGCGGGCTTCCCATGTGGTGAGGTACCCATGATGACGCATGGCCCCATGAAGCCATTGCTCTAAATTGCCATTGTTTATGTATTCATACACCAATAACATAAATTCAACAGGGAGACTCGGCAACAAAGATATATGCTTTCAAGTTCCAAATATCTAAAGTTGCAATTTATAAAGCTGCTGCAAAACAATAACATTTCTTTCTAAGCAGACATGCATTATATCACAAGAATGTGGTTTCTCATTCACTTCTTTCCCTTTTGTGTGTGTGTTTCCCCTTATTTGTTTATATATATATATATATATATATGGTAGGGTTCCAGTGAGACCACTTACTTACGTAAGATCGTGAGATCACATCTTGTGCATCCATGTAATATTTTTTAATGGTCTTGATTGATTGACACACACATATACTCAGTTTGCACACATTTAACCACCGTTCGCACACACTTCAACACACATTTAACCACCGTTCGCACACACTTCAACTTGGAATCTTAGTCAATCTAGACTGTTAAAAAATTTTGAGATCAAATCTTGTACATCAATCACCGTTCGCACACATTGAATCACCGTCTGCACACATTGAATCACCGTCTGCACACAGTTAATCACCGTCTGCACACAGTTAATCACCATTCGCACACATTTTATTACCGTTCACACACACTTCGACTTAGCATCTTAAATCAATCTAGACCATTAAATTATTAAATGGATGCACAAGATCTGATCTCACGATCTTACCTAAACAAGTGATCTCATATGATTCTAACACTCTCTATATATATATATATATATATATATATATATATATATATATATATATATATATATATATATATATATATATATATATATATTACTTTAATTTGGGGAGAGATGCGGGGAGGGGAGGAGATTACCTTTGGGTACCCTCAATGCAATAACCCAAAAGTCGAACCAAATGTTTATGTCGAACGTGCCCAATGGCTTCAACTTCGACTTTGAATTCCCTCTCTGCTTGTCCTCTAAAGTTAGAAGATTAGAAAGTTCAATACAACTACATCATCGGGAACAGGAAGAAATTAGTTCTGCAGAAGTAAGGGCAAGCAACTTACAAATTGTTGAGTAGTTTTTTTATGGCCACAAGAGTTCCATTGACAAGTTGGCCCCGGTAAACAATTCCATAGCCAATTGCCAATTTTAGTCCACTTCATTAATTTTTGTCACATTGCGGCCAGTCTTATTAAGTCTTTGTCACTTTTAGTCCACCGTTAAAATTTTCGTCAAATAACAGTCCAAAACATGGTTATTTTGGTCTTTTCATGCTTTGATAATCTCCTTTACCCTTTGCAGTGATTTTCCTTACACATTTTCATCCAATGAAGGGGTCCGGCGAAAGCCATGGCTTTGTAATGTGACTCACATGGCTTTTGCCGGACATCTTAATTCGATGAAAATGTGTATGAAAAACCATTACAAAGGGTCAAGGAGATAACCAAAGCATGAAAAGACCAAAAACACTCCTGTTTTGGACGATCATTTGACGAAAATTTTAACGGTGGACTAAAAGTGGCAATGACTAAATAAGATTGACCGCAATGTGGCAAAAATTAATGAAGTGGACTAAAATTGACAATGCCCCAATAACAGTAGGATCAAAAATGGAAATGACTCGAATCAAAATTATTTGATTTGTTTACATCCCTAGTCGGGATACTTAAATTTGTATTTTTAAAAAAAAAAACCTAAAATTTTTAAACTAGGGTTCTGATTTTTCATTCAGTATTTCACTTATTTTCAGTTTTCAACTTTTCACATTTTCACTTCCCGCAGTCTGCAGATTCGCAGAAGCTAGAACTCAGAACGCACTGCCGCAACGCCCGCTGGCCGCCGCTCACTGCAGTCCGCCGCCCACCGCTCACTGGAGCACCGCCCGCTAACCGCCGCCAACGCCCACCGCCTGCCGCTCACCGGAGTCACCGCCCTTCGCTACATTCCAGACTGCCGTTGGGCTACCATTTGAGATCATTGTTGTACCAACTACCAAAAGGTTAATTGTAATTATGTTTGTCAGCTATGTACCTCTGTGGCTCTGTGTATGTTTTTTTAGTTTGAAAAATGAATTGGTTAATTTAATGGCTTACAGAGTTACAGAGAAGCTATGCTATATCACTATATAACTTATAACTATATTGCACTAGCAATTTCAAAGTACATAATGTCATAATGTATGATTATTTGTTAATTTCTTAATCTTTAATCAAAATTTTTACTTCTTATTTGTATGAACTGCAGGCTGTCCAGCAAGCAGGCAGTCCAGGATCAGGAGTCCGACTCTAGTCTCCACGAAAAAATAGTTGACGGAGTAGGCCGTAGGGCAGTGGGTAAGTTCACTTCTTGTCTAGTTCTTGAGCTTTTTTTTCTTAATAACTTGGCCGGCTAAACCGCCCGTGGGTACTGGCATAGTTGTATTTTTTCCGGCTAAACTGCCTGTGCCTGTGAGTACCGGACTTGAAATTTTGAATGCTTTAAATTGTGAATGTGTACAATGTATTGATTGAATTCTTATAAATTTGTGTGTTTAATTAGTGAATTACTATGTATTTAAATAATTTATTTGACAATTATATGTTTTATACTCTTATTTTATTTTTAGGTATAAAAGAAATGTCTATGCCTTTGTAAGAATTATCAATTATGTATGTTAGCTACTTAGTTTATTGTGAATTTGTGAATTGTGGACTTATATTAGATTATTAGTTATATAGGAATATAGCTATGACTTATTGTGGTTTTAGTGGACCTTTCTTATGAGAATTTGTGGTCAAAGAAAAGCTTTTCAGTTTTCCCTTTGAAGTTTGAATGGTAGAAGCAATTAAGCAAGTCAAGCAACATTTATCTCACAAAGACACAAATAGTACACATGAAAAATTGAAAATGACCACAATTCCACAAAGGACAAAATTCACAAAATTTCTTAGGCCATGTGATTTGTGAACACTGCCTCCCAATCACAATTCACAATTTAGCAATCTTTTACGGGGTATTAATTTGTATTTACCATTTTGACCCGTTCTATCGAATTCGGATCCGGTTGGTCACTTGACCCATTTTATTAAATGTAAGTATTCATTTTCGATTTTAATTCGGATGGTTTAGCCCGCCCGATAAATCCGACAACCCGAAGTTTAGGGGTTGGGCTAGCTCGAATCTGAGAATAAAATAATAATTAACCGACAATCCGAATCCGATAAGCCCGACAACCCGATAGGGCTAGTTCGAAACCGACAGGGCTGGCCTTATTGACATCCCTTAGTAATACCCCAATTAATTAATTATTTATTTATTTATTTTTTTATTGTATAGGATGATTCTGAACAAGAAGGGATTATGTTGAAGCCATGACTTTTCATTTTATGATTTATGAACTTCTAGTTATTAAACTTGTGTTGTTAGATATTGTATTATAAACTTTAGTTTTGTCATTTTATGGTTATTAGGTATATTTTTTACAACATATATGCTTTAAAAGGCTTTAACATGTAGGTCTTAAAAAGGCTTTGAGCCTATTAAATAGGCTCAAAGCCTATTTAGAACATACTTTGAACCATTTTTAAAGGCCTACTTATTAAACACGTTTTTAAAAAGGCTTCAAGCCAGACCATGCTAATGGTAGGCTCAGACTTGAACCTAACAAAAAGCCTACATACAAGTCCAGGCCTAGGCTTAGATTTTAGATTTTCATAACATGCCCAGGCCTAATTTTCTAAAGCCCGACTCAACCTGGCCTATTTCCTCTCCTAGGTCCATGAACCAAAACCGTCGATTATAGCCATCGATTTATGAACCACTTAAGAACCAATTGTTATGCCGTGGACCCAGGTCCACCTTACAAGGTGGACCTGGGTCTACATTCACATACACTATACTCTACATTCACACTTTGTAAACTCCACATTCACATACACTATACTCTACATTCACACTTTGTAAACTCTACATTCACACATTACATGATTATATGATATTCTACGTTCACACTTTGTAAACTCCACATTCACACATTACAAGATTATATGTTTAGTAAATATATTACCACTGTTATGCATTCACACATTCAAAACCTTATATTCACATGTCCTATATTCCATATTCACAACTTGAAAACTTCACATTCACACATTACAGGGCTATAAGTTGCTAGATTCACACATTTTTAGACAACTTTATATTCAGCAATATGTTTACTAATTTAAAAAAAAAGAAAAAAAAGACAAAAACGATGTAGTTTTGGACCCAGGCCCACCTTGCAAGGTGGACCTGGGTCCACAGCATAATTTGCCCTTAAGAACGGTATATTAACGCGGTTCTTATATCGTGGACCACGGTCCATGATATAATTTGCGATATTAACGATTAATAGACACTCACCCTCAATATATCTCTTTCTCATCGGTTATGGTTTCCTTTCAGCCTCCCTTACATAGACTAATACAAACATGGCGAAGAGGAAGGAGAAATCGGTGAACGTATCCGGAAAGCCTAAGCATTCCCTTGATGGCAATAGAGATAGCAGCGGAAGTAAAGGCGGCCGTAGCGCCGCCACTGTGCGGCGGCTTAAGATGTACAATACGAGACCTAAGCGTGATACTAGGGGAAAAGTCGTAAAACACGATTTGCAATCCAAGGAGCTGCCCTCCACTCGGATTCAACCCGATCGCCGATGGTTTGGTGTGTTCTTTCAATTCAGTTCAATTTTCAGCTTTTATCTGTACCTATACTGCTTGCCATGCTAGCTTTGTGGAATTTTGTTAGTGCAATTAGTAAAAATTTCTGTAAAAAACTCATTAATTTCTGAAATTTGTTTATTTTGCTCTATGGAAGTTATTGCACCACTCTGCACTGACATTATAATCAAATTTGTAGGCAATACACGAGTAGTTAATCAGAAAGAGCTAGAATTCTTCCGTGAAGAGCTACAAAATCGGATGTCCAGTAGCTACAATGTAATTTTGAAGGACAGAAAATTGCCATTGTCTCTTTTAAATGATCATCAAAAGGTATTATGGTGCTTTCTTTTGAGATGTTAATTTACATAAGCTTTTATTTTTTTTAGTTTTTTATTTTGTTAATGTCCTTTGAGACGTGTTGGGGGCACACTTAGTGGACTTAATGGTGCAAGTATTGAGCTAGATGGGCCTTCATCACCCATCTATACTAATTTGGCAAGCTTTTGCTTTATTTGAACTGGGTCCCTTTTATAATTTGGCAAGTCATTTCATTTAAAGTAGTGAGATCTTACCCTGTTGAAAAAGAAACAAAATTAGGACTATGCCAATAAGCCTCCTGTTAATTATTTTTGTTAGGTTGCTTGGCAAACTCATACCTTATCATGCTTTGTGTTTGTTAATTTATCTGATTTCTCCTGTTCTATATCTTGGTAAAGCAAGCAAGAGCTCACCTGCTTGACACAGAGCCTTTTGCTGATGCCTTTGGTCCTAAAAGGAGGAGGAAACGCCCAAAGCTTATGGCATCAGATTATGAGTCGCTTGTAAAGAAGGCTGATGTTTCTCAAGGTTTTAAATATGATTTTCTAATTGTGTTTAGGACCCTTAGTTCTTAACACTGGAAGATTTCTTTGTTGGATGACTTGGTTCTCAATTCAACAGATGCCTTCGAGGAAAAGTTTGGTGCAAACAACTTCGGGGAAGGAAATGAAGATTCTTTTAGAGACCTAGTGCGGCACACTATGTTTGAGAAGGGTCAAAGTAAACGCATATGGGGTGAGCTCTATAAAGTCATAGACTCATCAGACGTTGTTGTTCAGGTTTGTAATTATATTTTAAACCACCTTTGATCAGAAGAAGAGTCTAGCATGCTTAAGTGTTGAGCTTTCCCAATGTTTTCACTTAATGAGTATCAAAAAGTAATGCATACACTCGGGGGTGGGGTGTCTGGGGTTGGTGGTGCAATTACACTTACAAAATAACAAGCTTTATCAAAGATGAGTATGTTAATTACGAAGTATTCTCACCCTGACATTTTTTTTTTTGTGCCAAAGATTTGTTCTTATATGTTAATCTTCATCTCATTGGTCACAAGTGGATAAATTCAAATATTTGAAGGAACAAGTGGTGTTTACCAAACTCATGTTGCAGGTATTAGATGCTAGAGACCCGCAAGGTACACGATGTTTCCATCTGGAGAAACATTTGAAAGAAAATTGCAAACATAAGCACATGATTCTTCTACTGAACAAGGTTAGCCATTTGCTGATAGGTTATGAAAGGTTTATGCATTTTTCTACAGCAGTTTATGTACTCACACGCTTGAATTGGTAACTCTGCCCTTATACAGTGTGATTTAGTTCCTGCTTGGGTAACTAAAGGGTGGCTTAGAGTTCTTTCCAAAGAATATCCCACATTAGCATTCCATGCAAGTGTCACCAAGTCCTTTGGCAAGGTATGCAACCAGCTTTCACATATTTTTCATTCCCTGTTTTCTTTCTCCCCAATAGACAACAGCTTCAAGGTGTCCTTGAATATGGACTATGCTGAAGAATAGATAATTTGACTAGACAGACATACCTTTAGAGTAGGTTTTTTGTATTATTATTATTATTATTATTATATGGAAAATTATAATTTATGCCCCCACAAATATGCTAATTATCAATGTCACCCCTGAATTACTAGTTGTGTAAATGTTGCTCCTTAATTTTCAAAATGTGACATATATTAACCTCCCCTGAATTATTAGTGGTGTAAATGTGGTTACCTGCCGTTTTCCATGTTTGAAGACCACGCTTTTTTCCCTCCATTTTTCTTTCTTCGTTTATTTTCCTTCTGCCGACAACAATGTTTCTCCTTCTTCCTATTAGGAGAGGGGCAACGTTTACACCACTAATAATTCAGGGGTTACATTGATAATTGCATATTTGTGAGGGGCTAAATTACAATTTTCCCTTATTATTATTATTATTATTATTATTATTATTATTAAAATCCAATTCATTTAGTTTCGAGCTTTGCTTTAGGGCTCTCTTCTGTCAGTATTGAGGCAGTTCTCTCGGTTGAAGAGTGACAAACAGGCAATATCCGTGGGCTTTGTTGGGTATCCTAATGTTGGTAAATCATCTGTTATCAACACATTGCGGACAAAGAATGTATGGTTCCTCTAACTTGTAATTTGGTGTTGAGTAGTGTGAAGTGTTTTCGCTATTACATGCTTGCTACATGGTTCAACTTAGCTTATTCTTCTTTTTCAACTGTTCTTAAAAAATTAGGTTTGCAAGGTGGCTCCTATTCCAGGAGAGACAAAAGTATGGCAATACATAACACTTACCAAGCGGATTTTCTTGATTGACTGCCCTGGTGTTGTTTACCAAAGTAATGATTCTGAAACAGATATTGTCTTGAAGGGTGTGGTATGTTATCTCATTTTCATTATTATATATTTAATTTATTTAATAACAGAAACTGTTGTTGATACAGTTAGAAATATTTACAGTCAAGGATGGTCTATGGACCCGCCAAAGAGAACTATCTTCCCTGGTTATTCATCTAGGTTTTCAGATATCATTGCTATTTTTTGTGATAAACTAACTGTTAACTTGGTTTTATGGTTTCTGTCTGCAGGTACGTGTGACAAACTTGCAAGATGCTGCTGAGCACATAGGTGAAGTGCTAACCCGTGTGAAAAAGGAGCATATTGAAAGAGCATATAAGATAAAGGAATGGTAAGAGCTTTGTTTTGGGATGTGGGATTTGGGAGAAGCCCTTGAGAATTTTCCTTAACTGATTTGAACTCAATAGCATTTCTAAAGACTGCTTTGTGTATTTAACTAGTATAATGTGCCTCATTCTGCCCTCTGTTTTTCCAATGTAATGTTACCTTATTTATAGGCGCTATTCTGGTGGTCCTGAGAAAATTTTCCATACTGAAGTTAGTAATGTGCATTTGCATTCTTACATGTGCTTGTTTCTGAATCTGAATATCTCAATAATGTTTGCAGGGAGGATGAAAATGACTTTCTTCTTCAGCTATGCCAGGGAACAGGCAAACTGTTGAAGGTAAATTCACAAAAAATCAATGCTTGATGCACTTAACCAAAAAAAAAAACGAAGCAAAGAAATGCTTGATAAAATTTTCACTGAGGGGTGGAGGTGAGTGTCAGGGATGTGTAACAGTGCCAAATCTTGTGGGTTTGAAGAAAATGAGGATTGAAAGGATCATCCGGACCATTGACTAGTATATATGTTGCAAGTTGTAAATTCTTGACTGATTTCAATATGTTGAATCTAATGACTAACCTTGAGGGGATGGAGATTTTAATGTCATGGGTTTTTTAGGGTGGAGGTGAACTTTATGTGTGATGTTGGGGAAATTATTCTGTGGACCAGTGTGGAGCATGATTCATGAATACAAAGTACATTTTTAATATACTAAAAGTACGTTATTTGTTTAACAAAAAAAAAAGTACATTATTTGTGTACTGAATGTACATGATTTGATAATATACAAAATAATGTACTTTCAGTACTCAAATAATGCATTTTATGTACATAAATAATGTACTTTTTTGGGTGGTCCATACAATAATGATCTGCGATGTTGAATGGTCCATAATGTTTGAGACGTTGAGATTCGAGGACTGAAAGGATGATCCGGATCATGTACTAGTATACATTTCATGTATTAGTGGATGGCGGTAACTATTCTAGAAGAATGAACACAAACATTTCTGCTAGTTATGTTTCAGCTAATTTGGGTGTCTGTGATTGATCAGTCTGCACCCTGCATTACCAGGACATATTTTTGTGTTCTTTGTTGATTTATGACTAACGGATACTGTTTGTCGTTGATGTGTGCACAGGGAGGGGAACCCGACACTATGACTGCTGCAAAGATGGTTCTCCATGACTGGCAGAGAGGCCGGATACCGTTCTTCGTGCCACCCCCGAAGATAGATGACGATTCAAAAGAGGACAATGCGCTTGGTGGAGAGGAAGAGGATGCCGCCGCAGCTAGAAGAGCCATTGCAGATGTAATATCATCACAGCAGCTAAATGATGTTCCTGTTCAGACAGATCTGTACAGTGAGAGTGAGTTGCTGGGTGAGGAGACTAGCCAAAAGCTTCCTGAGAATGAGTCCTAGGCTCCTCTACTGCCCTGCCAGCCATTGTAGTAGTGCTTGCTGCTACTGGCCATTAATTTTGTCATTTGCTAATTTGATTTGACAACCCAACCCTAAAATTATGATTGTTATGCTTCCTTCCTAATTTATCTGTACTATTTACTATATACGGAGTATTATTAGTCAATTACACTTTTATTTGTTTGGTTTTTTTCTTTTACTGTAACATTCTTTATACAAAGTATTTTTTTTATTTGGCCTTTTGTGTTTAATAGCGGCAAATTATTGTGTGGACCATTGTCTACATAGCTACGTGGATTATAAATATTAGGTACATTTTTAATATATTAAAAGTACATTATTTGTGTAATGAATGTATATTATTTGATAGTATATAAAATAATGTACTTTTAGTATTTAACTTATGTACTTTCGGAATCTATGAAAGACTTACACCCTATTGCGTTGTGCAATGTTGTTTACAAAATAGCAGCGAAAGTTTGTGCTAATAGATTGAAAACTTTGCTTCATAAACTCATTTCTAGTGCACAAAGTGCATTCATCCCGGGCCGCCGACTCATATCGGATAATATCATGTTGGCTTATGAGGTTCATCATTATTTAAAGTGCAAAACTCAAGGACGGGAGGGTGTTGTGGCCTTGAAAATAGATATGAGTAAAGCCTATGACCGAGTAGAATGGCGATTTCTAGAGGCTGTTATGATGAAACTGGGTTTTGATCGGAGATGGATTTCTCTAATGCTTGAAACAGTTTCGTCTGTCCAATATCATGTTCTACATGAGCAGTGCCACCTTGGTCCTATTGTTCCAGGTAGGGGACTCCGTCAAGGGGATCTGTTATCTCCATACTTGTTCCTGTTTGTGGCTGAAGGTTTGAGTGCGTTGATTGAACGGCGGATGGCTGAGGGAAGTTTGCATGGAGTACGTGTTGCGAGAGGTGCTCCACCTATCTCCCATTTACTTTTTGCAGATGATTGTTTCCTTTTTCTACGTGCTAATGTTCAGGAAAGTGAACAAATGAGGTATGTCCTGGATACTTATTCACTAGCATCTGGTCAGCTCATCAATTATGAGAAATCTACTGTCTGTTTTAGCAATAATGTGTCCCAGCCTATTCGAAGTGATGTAACTGCAATCTTGGGTGTAGCTGAGGGCGATACTAGTGGAAAATACCTCGGGCTCCCTTCTCTTGTTGGTAGGAGGAAAACGGCAATTCTGGGGTTTCTAAAGGACAGAATTCTTTTGAAGATTCGTAGTTGGAATGCCAAATTCCTATCCAGAGCAGGTAGAGAGGTCCTTCTAAAAAATGTGGTTCAAGCCATGCCGGCCTATGCAATGATGGTTTTTCTTTTGCCTTTGGGGTTATGTCGTGAAATTGAATCTATTATGAATCAATATTGGTGGACAGGCTCTGTTAGTAACGGTAGAGGCTTGCGTTGGCGTTCTTGGGAGGGTCTATGCATACCTAAAGCAAGTGGTGGCATGGGCTTTCGGAGGTTGCATGAAATGAATAAAGCTCTGCTAGGCAAGCAGGCATGGCGCCTTATTACGATGCCCACATCTCTTGTGGCGAGAGTCTATAAGGCACGCTATTACCCGAAGTGTTCATATTTTGATGCAAAGGAAGGAAGTAATCCTTCTTACATTTGGAGGGGTATGATGGCGGTTCAATCAACTTTAAAACAAGGAAGCAGGCGAAGCATTGGCAATGGTACTGATACTATTATTGGCTCGGATCCTTGGCTCCCAATTGATGAAAACCCATACATACAGACAGACTTGCATGAATCTGTTCTTAAAGCACCTGTTTCTTCACTCTTAAATGAGCAAGGTACGGGGTGGGATGTTGATTGTGTAAGGGATGTTTTTAATGATCGTGATGCTGATTTAATTCTTAATATTCCTGTTAGTAGACGAAGGCCGCAAGATCATTGGATTTGGTACTGGGATCAAAAGGGAGAGTATACAGTCAAATCATGCTACAAACATCTTACAATGGTGGCTACTGATGGTCGCCAATGGACTAAGATTTGGAATCTACATGTGCCTCCCAAGGTGAAATTGTTTTGGAATTTTGGTCCATAAGAGTAAATTGCAATTTTGGTCCTATGAGTATATAACCCTTGTTAATTGCAACATCTGACTTTAAAACCTAACGAATTAATCCTTTAACTATGCTTTTTTTAACAGATTTGGTCCTTCCGGTCAAATCACCGGCCAATTATTGCCGGAAAGTTGTAACTGATTTTATAAGAGGGACATTTTGGTCTTTTCATCCCTTTGTTCTTCTTCTCCAATTGCTTTCTCGGTGGTCCTGGCTGTTAGAGGTTGCGCCACCTCTTCCCCTCCGTCACCGCCGCCACCCAGGAAAAAAAATCGCCATTTTAACACGTACGCTGACACCTTGAACTGCTCTAAAGGGTTTTCTTGATCGCAAAAACACAACACAATCATTATCATTAAAAAAAAAAAGGAGCCAAAAATTTGTTTCTATCTATCTATAATTCTATATTTATGTGGCCTGGGGTTGGGGAAGTGATTGAATATGCAGAACAAATGAAAAATTGCAATTTTTTTCTTGAACAGAACAAAGTACAAAGTGAGATGAGAAGACTTTTTAGAGAGTGAGAGATTTTGGAGGGGGTGTGGTTTGTTGGTGATGGGGAGATTTAAGAGACAGTAGAAGATGTTAGTAGTGTAGAATTATTGGTCAGCCACGCCGCCATGGCCTAAAAGCAACAGAAGAAACAGCAGCAATTGCAGCCTCCAACGTCCAATCTGCGAGGCCAGAAGTGTGAGGCCATTTTCAACGTCGCCGGATTCCATTTTCAACGAATGCAAGGGCAGAACTGTGACCCATCGGAGGAGGTGAAATTGGAAGTCGGAATGGTGAACAGAAATTGAAACGGAGGATGTTGGAGAAGAAGAACAGATGCTAAAAAGACCAAAATGCCCCTCTTATAAAATCAGTTACAACTTTCTGGCAATAATTGGCCGGTGATTTGGCCAGAAGGACCAAATCTGTTAAAAAAAACATAGTTAAAGGATTAATTCGTTAGGTTTTAAAGTCATATGTTACAATTAGCAAGGGTTATATACTCATATGACCAAAAGTGCACTCTTACCATAATTACTAATTACTATTTCCATAATTATTAATAACGAATTACAATTAAATTCTATCATAATAATTACCATAATTACTAATTACTATTACCGTAATTACTAATAACGAATTACAATCAATAATTAATATTATTCTATCATAATAATAATAATAATTGCCATATTACTTAAATACCCCTACGTTTGGGCGGGAAAATTTTAGAAGATAATATTGTAGTATAGATAGATTATAGTGTTTATTTATTTATTTATTTATTTATTTTTATAAATTTTAAATTTACTCTTAAATGCCTTTTTGTGTTTAATTAATTCATCTGCAAATAAATTATCTAATTGGATATTTTATGACATAATAAAGATATTCTCCGAATTGAATAAGCAAAAAGGAGAAGCAACATAAAACAAAGAATTCAGGAATTGCGAAAAAAAAGAGGTCGGTAAATTTACCGCTTAATTATTTTGTAGAAAAGGAAAAAAAAAAAAAATTTCTCCCGCCTTCTCTATCTTCATTCTTATTTTCCCTCCAACTAGCATTTAAATGATCATCCCCTTTCCAATTGCTTCTGATCAGATAAAAATTTATTACCAAAATCTCTACTTGTTCAGATTTCAATGGCGTCAGTGGAAGGAACCCTAATAGTGAAGCACCTGGCTGAAGAAGCAAAGCAGCGGCAGGAGGAGGAGAAGGAGAAGCCAGGAGAGTCGAAATCTGAAGAAGAAGTAGAAGAAGACGAAGAAGATGGGGAAAAGGAAAAGGAAAAGGAAAAGGAGGAGAATCTAGAAGAAGAATCTGATGGGAGTGTTGCGTCAAAATCTGAAGATGATGAAAAGGGGGCAGAAAAGAAAGGTGCCGACAAAATCCAGTCATCCCCAGTAACACCCGGTGCGAGTTTGAGGCCTACTAGGGAGAGGAAGACAGTCGATCGTTTCTATGCAACTCCTACATCAAGACCTTCTGACACCAAATCGCTTTCCATTCAGAAGGTATTGTTCTTAATCCTTCGCTTTTGTATTTCAGTCTAGGGCAAAATATATATGCTTTATTATTTTGGTCCTGACAACGGGTACTAATTCATATGATTTCACTTGAAATCTCCCTTAAAACATTGAGTAATTAAATGAGCTAATACCCAAATTTAATGGCTTAATTAATTGAGTTGTTAGAATTAGAAAAACCCCTATACTCTATAACTAAATTGGTTAAAACAACTATAATTGAGGAATAAATTGGTTCAAAACACTAAGTCAATTAAATTGTTTATTAATAGAAAGAAAATTACCAGACTATCTTAACAACCTACTCAAGTAGGTAAAATTATCTAAGTTTAGGACCTAATTAAGTACAAAAAGATGTTTAGGACTAAATCAAGAAAAATAATTATAGTCATAGTACTAAATTGAGTATTAACTCGTAATTAAATGAGTAAAGATCCTTGTTCTCTGCTTTGGTGAAGTCCCTATTCGAATCCAAGCCTACTTGTTTTTCAGTTTACACCCTATTTTTACTTGCTTCCTAGCATCGTGTTACAGTCCCATTGCCATGAATATTGTTTTAACTTGTCATTTCCTTTTATCTTTTAATGAATGTAGGGCCAAGGAGTGCAGCTTAAGGACATCCCAAATGGTATGGTTTCTTTCTTTTCTTTGCCTTCAAGTACATAATAACATAGAGTTTACATCCTTCTTTAAAGCTAGAAAATAACACCCTACTGATGAGTTCTTTACTCTGCATCTGGAACTTTGAAGAAACAAAGTTATTGTTTGCTTAATTTTGATGTATGACATTTGGGTTGCAATGGTGGGAAATTGTTGTAGTGGTAGTTTCTTCTCTACAGTGTGAAACATTTGACTGCAGGGTTTAAAGTGGAAAATTGAAATTTAGCAATATCAAAGATATATCTCTGTTCATTGCCCATTCCATTTCAACCGGCCCTTTGTCCAAATACATGATTTAAAAAGCTTATTCAGTGTATTTACCCTGATAACTTTTCCAATCCATTAGTCTTTTAATGTTGAAGGGTGTCCTAGCAAATTTGTCATTAAATGCCTTCTGAAATTTGATGGTGGCCATTCTGTTATGCGACATTCCTTAAAGGAAATATCCCCAATAAATATGGGATAGAGAGAGTGTGTCTTGTACTAGCTGCTTTCACACTATATTCTAAAACTAATGGTTGCGTGTAGTATCGAATTTTAATGGATTCGTGTTTGACTGTTTTGTGAGGATCACATTCAATTCACTTCTCATGAGAAGTAAAGGACCTAAACTCAGACTTCACATGCTAAAATTTTCATATTAGTCTTCACAAGAGTGCTTGTATTGCACTTGGTGCCTGGTTTAATACACTGAGGTCCAACTGTAGAATGGCTGCTGAATCAGTTTGAATGAATTCCATTCAATAACTTATTGCTAGTGAAGTGTTAATAAATCAGCTGCAAGGAGATATTGCTTATTACCCATTTTATGGCATTTCCTGAACTGGATCATTGAGTAATGAAAATCTTGTGATAAGCCTGCAGAATGAATCTTTAGTGACTTGGTTCCCAAAGTTTTTTGAAGTTTATCCTATGATCTTATTTTGCTGTAATTTAAAAAGCTTATAACTATATAAAATTTTCCACTTTCAACCATTTTGATAACATTTGGTTACGATCTCAGTGGCTTATAAGTTGTCCAAAAGGAAACCCGATGAGAACCTACAGATACTCCATAGCATTCTTTATGGGAAGAAAACAAAGGTTATCCTTGTTCTGGTGCACTTATTTCTAGCTCTAAGACTTTGTGGGACTGATTACCCTTACATCCCAATCTTTCCTCTTTCTTTTGCAGGCTTATAATTTGAAGAAAAATATAGGTCAATTTTCTGGATATTTGTGGGATGAAAATGAGGTAAATGATTTTCATTCTGAAACTTGTTGCTTGTTGTACTATTTTATTGACATGATTGCTATCTAATTCTTATTCTTGAATCTTGATTTACTTGACCTAGCCTTCTTATTCTCACATGAATTTTACATCCATAATATATGAGGGGAACACTTGATCATGGCTTTCTGTGATGACATCTGAACAACCTAGAACCATCTGATATACAAACTCATTTTTTTTATTCAGCATGAAAAGCAGAGAGGAAAGATCCAAGATAAGTTTGGCAAGTGTGTGAAAGAGAAGTTGCTGGATTTTTGTGATGTCCTCAATCTTCCAGTCAAATCAGTTACAAAGAAGGCATGTATTATGATATATTTTTATTGATCATGTTACTCAATACAGTCCATGATTTTCTTTCCATGTTTAACTTGCAGGAAGAGCTTTGTTTGAGGTTGTTAGAGTTTTTGGAATCTCCCCATGCTACCACAGATCTGTTGCTTGCTGAAAAGAAAAAGGTGACTTATTTAATCCTCATTTGAGATCACTTGTGTCTACTTTGCTTTTTTTTCAAATTTAATTTTTAAGATCATGTAATATGTTCATATTTTTGTGACCCCAGAAAAGCAAAAAGCAGAAGAGCAAGACAACAAAACTCAAAAGCTCAGTAGATAGAACTGCACCATCTAAGGTTGGTCTATGTCAATTGTTATAATTTAAGATTGGGCTGGGCTATAATGGGCAAAGTGGACCGGCAGGCTCTGATACTATGTTATTATAATCTAAGATTGGGTCAAGTTCACTCAACTGAGCTATAATGCACATGGACCACACCACACTAAAAAACTGAATCCAATCAATCAGCTAGCTTAATCCATGGCTTTATAAACCTGTATGTTCTTTCTTATTGTGGGACTCTTAACACCTATCATTTTATAGGGGATTGATAAATAGATGAGCTGTGTGAATTTAAAGCTCACAACCTTGAACTGTGCTAAATTATTTGCAAGATTTGGAAATATCATTACAGTGATGAGACTGCTCTTTGTTCTGATTATAGTTAGTTTTCACTTACATTGCCCGCAATTTAATGATTTATAGTGCCAAAAATTGACACTAAACAATCTTTTTTTTTTTTCAACTTCAATGTCTTTAAACTTAGAAGCGCAAGGTGTCATCAGAATGGAATGAAGAAGCTGATAATACCGGGGATGAATCTCAGGAGGATGATCAAAATGATGAAGATGCAGATGATCAAAGTGTTTTGGAGGGGACTGATTCTGAGGACAGGGAGCAAGAGGAGGCAGAGAAATCCGAGGAAGAACAAAATGAAAAAATCTCTTCAAAGAAAGATTCTGAAACTAAAATTGGGGATAAGGTTGCTGGGAAGGATACCCCTGTAACATCTTCCAAAAGTTCCAAGGTAGTGAGTGCTAAGAGGCAAAAAGTTGGAAAGGACAAAAGTATATATGTAAAGGATAAGGCTTCTAGCACGAAGTTGTCAAAAGAGGATGGTATGGAACTACTTGGCTATATCCCTTTTCTCCATTTATATGCCTTAAGAGTATTTTAGCCATCTTAATTCTCTAGCTCTGGCTGCCTCAATATTCATGAACTAGAAAGTTTTATAATTGTTTTTATTTCAAATTGATCTTGAATAAGCATATCATTCACTGGCTTACCTTGGATAGGGAAACCAAGAAATGTTAAGGCTGACTTAGAGCCTAGCAAAGAAGCGATATACACTGCTGCTGTAAACATTCTGAAGAATGTAGATTTTAATACTGTAAGTTGGTACCTTTTCTGTGTTTTTTTTAGCCAAATGCAAAATGTATCAATTTGTAACACAGATCATTGCACTTGGAAAATGCAGGCAACTCTATCAGATATCTTCCGGCAGCTAGGTATGGTTCTTATAGCCAAGGCGCAACTTTATTTTCTTGTACTGTCATATTTTCGAGAGGCAAGTTGTTGAATTTGACCTTTTAAGGTTTTTGCCTGACAGTCCCCATAGCCAATAACTAGCCTCTTGCCCAACAATCTCCCTAATCACTTGGTGTTGGACTTGCCCAACAATCCCAGTAGCCACCTAGATTTGGCTATTAATTGGTTTCCGTCCAATAATCCCTCTATTAATTGGTTTCCGTCCAATAATCCCTCTAGTCACTTGGTTGGACTTGACCATTAATTGGCATCCGTCCAATCATTATTATTACTTGAATTTTTTTTTTTGCGAAGTGACTAATTTGTGAAAACTTATAATATCCTCCTACAGGATCCCATTTTGGAGTAGATTTAATGCACAAAAAAGCAGAGGTGAAGGCTATAGTTACAGATGCAATAAACAATATGAGTGATGATGAAGATGAGGCTGGAGATATCGAAAGTGAAGATTAAGTTAATCCATCAGTGGAAACATTCTGAGCTGTAATATGTTGGCAAGAACTTAAATTGCCCCATTTTGCCGCCATCGACTCAAGAAATTTGATACGTGTACACCTAAGTAGTGTTAAAATTTATATATGTATCCTTTAAGGGCCTGCTTATCCGTTATCATTAATAGTGTGAATATAATTCCTTAGCATCTATTTTCTTACAAGCATTCTGTAACACTTTCATCACCGTGGATTGGAATTGCGAGTTCTATTACAACACTTATTTATATTAAAATAAAAATTTATAATACTACAAAGAATAATAATAATTATAATAAAAAAGATAAATTTTAACTTCAAACTTATTATAATAAAAAATATAAAATAATAAATATAATATTTTTGAATTTTTTTTTGAAAACTATAATATTTTTTAATTTTTTTTGAAATCTACCGTCATGTGTAGTTGGGATTGAAAGAAGAAATGAAAGGAATTAACCGACAGAGCTTCCGAAGGAAACGAATCGCATTCTTCATATTTTCGGTATTATCTTTTTCCTTCTTTTCCAGTTTTGATATCTGAAACTCGTAATTACTTTTTTATATTTTCTCCCATACAGAGTAGTAATACCAATTTTTTCAATCGCATCATGAAATCTGGTAATATGCAATATTGGAATGCAATTTTTACATGTTCTTGAGCATCAAGGTTATCTCGGTGTGTTAACTTTTATGCAAATGATGAAAACGAAGACCTTGTACCTGTTATGGCTTTTCTTGTTCCTTACTTTAGTGCCCAATTGAACAAACTGTTAAAAAAACTGCAATGAATCACAGAAAATGTAATTGCAATTGCAATTACAATTGTGTTGGCGGGAGGCCGGTAAAGGCCCAGTCTAACACCCGGTGGCTGGAGGATTGTTGGACGGAGGCCAATAAAGGGTCAAGTCCAGCACCAACATCTCGAAAATGTGTAGCATCTCGAAAATGTGTGGCAACATAAGGAAATAAAGTTATGCCTTTGCTACAGACTGGTTCGAGTCACACAAGATGTGTAGATCACGAGTACAAATCACAACAATAACATTTAAGACTGGTTGGTGCTAGGAGGGGGAAATTGTTGGGCGGAGGTCGGTAAAGAGCTAAGTCCAGCACCTAGCGTCTTGAGAATGTGTGGTGGTATAAGGAAATAAAGTTGCGCCTTCACTACTAGCTCTTTTGGCGTAAGTGGTAAGCGCTTGATACTAACCAATTGCTCCGTGTAAGTGTCTGGGGGGTTGAGGAGACGGTGATAGCAAATTGTAATCAGAAAAGTCATTTTCATTTTTGGTCTTACTGTTATTAAGGCATTGCCAATTTTAGTCAACTTCATTAATTTTTGCCACCAGTCTTATTTAGTCATTGCCACTTTTAGTCCACCGTTAAAACTTTCATTAAATGACCATCAAAACAGAGGTATGTTTGGTATTTTCATGATTTGGTTATCTCCTTGACCCTTTGCAGTGGTTTTCTTTACATATTTTCATCTCATGAAAAGGTCCGGCGAATGCCATGTGAGCCACATTACAAAGCAATGACTTTTACCGGACCTCTTCATTGGATGAAAATGTGTAAAGAAAACCACTGCAAATGGTAAGGTGATGATCAAAACATGAAAAGACCAAAATATCTCTGTTTTAGACGGTTATTTGACGAAAATTTTAACGGTGGACTAAAAGTGGCAATGACTAAATAAGACTGGCCGCAATGTGGTAAAAATTAATAAAGTGGACTAAAATTGACAATGTCTCAATAACAATAGGACCAAAAATGGAAATGACTCTAATCAGAAAGAGGCTTTACTCCATTCTAGTGCAACTGTATAAATCCTTGTGGTAGAGTCCATTTTCAGATCGTTTGCCACTGAAAGGTAAGCATAACTTAGTAAAAGATTATTGGGATTCTGAGATGAACTAACTGGGGTGAAGGATGGTTCTATGTGCCTATCTTAATGTAAAATTGCTCAATTAGGTGTAGAGAGAACCATGGATTTTGATTTTTTTTTTTATATAAATTAAAGTACAGTTTGACAGGATGTCAGGATCCTCTTTTTCCTTTAAACTTTTTGACTGCCATTTAAGGTGGTCATAAGATATTGAATCAGGAAAAATGGTCCGGCTGGACAGTAGGAACATTTTTTCTGACTGGTAGATGTGATTTATTGTTTCCTGGTAATTCCATGAAATATATATAGAATCATAGAATTTTTTGAAGGAAAGAATTCAAATTCAGCTTATTCTTGAAGCTTTGGAGTTACTTTATGCTTTAAAAAGTTGTCATAAAACAGAACATATGCAATAATAAATTGAAATAATAGAAAATGGGAGAAATGAAGATGAAAAAAAAAACAGAAATATGAAGTTTTATTACCATTTATTTATATCAATAGATGCTACAAATACATAATAAATTCATGTAAATCGATGAAGTAGTTGTAAGCAATATAATGCTTAATTAATTCATTTATATGAAACTAACAATAAGAGTGTGCAGGAGTGAAGTGAAGTTTGTAATCTTTGATATATAAATGCATATATATCCAAATTGGATCAGAGCTCATCCTTAGGCTTAGGTTGATGAGATGATGAGTGTTGGGGGTTGGTGGAGGAGTTCTTGAGTGGGTAAGATGCTTGCATTGCTATTCCACATAGTCCCTCTTTGTCCTCCACTCCACGTTTCATCCTAATGTATCCTTTTTCTCCCCATTCACTTCCCCAAGAGTTCTTCACAATCCAGTATTTGGTCCCGTCAAGAGTTGTTCCGTACCCCACTATTGCTACACCGTGATCCAGCTCTTTCCCGCATGCTCCATTGAAAACACCCTGCACCCAATAATAATATATATAATATCACTCGATCAGCTAAGCTAATTAAGCTAGCTCCATCATATCCCTATCCCTATCCCTATAATTAATTAAATCATAGCATATATTACCTCTGAATAGAACTGTAAATCAAATCCTGAAGCTTCTATGGCTACAGAGACAGGTTGATTGGCTACGGCTTTAAGCAGTGCATCCTCATCGTTAGCAGGCACATCCTCATGTCCGTCGATGGATACTACCGGGGAGTTCATCTGCGCGCGCGTATATCACAGTTAAATAAATATATATATATATTAAGGATCGGATCGGAGTAATTAATAATTAATTAATTATTACCTTTTGAGCATCGCACCGCCCATCTACAGCCCTGTAAGGGTATATCTGTTCAGTGGAGATGCCTCCTTTGTTCTTGATGAAATCGAATGCTAAATCCATGAGTCCTCCATTGCAACCTTGGTTTTCCTGAGTGTCGCAGTCAATAAGCTCTTGCTCCGATAAAGAGACTAGTTGGTTTGTTTTGATTTGGTTTATACCTTCAACTGCTACAACAGTGGAAAATGCCCAACAACTTCCTGTATATATGAATGATTAAATCAGGCACTGCACGTACGCACGATATATATATATATAATTAAATATTACCCACCGCATCGGCCTTGGTCTTTGACATTGGTGACAGCGCCTTTGGCCCTCCAATCAACAGAGGGTGGGATGTCAGTGACATTGGCGTACTTGAAAGATGGGGAAGCGCGAGAATTAGCGCCTTGTAGCATCCGATGGTGCTTGATTTTGGATGTGGCGTATAAGCTTTTGAATTCATGGGTAGTCATGTCTGCAAACTTGTTCAGCTTCAGCTTGTAAGGCTTGTCCTCCTTCTTGTTGAAGTTGTGGACATACTGAACATTGGCCTTGAACACGTTGAACCTCTTTTGCTTCTCCTCTAGACTCGTCGACACCGTGTGATGGCTCCTCCACCTCTCGTATAACTCCCACAACCTTTCCTCGCTCTCCAACTCCTTCTCCTTGAAATCGAACCCTTCCCCGCACCCCACAACCAAAGCTACACATACCACAACAACCAGGAACCACCACTTGTTCATCATTATATTCTTTCTGTAAACGCTGAGTAATTAATATATATATAATATCTATCAATCAAATTAAATTTGATATGTTGAAGAAGATCAGATCAGATGTACTGGATGAGGGACTGTGGCGCTAGCTGCCTTTTATAGATAGTGCTTGCTTGCTATATATCTAATCTAGGTGCGTGTATTCATGGAGGACGGATCGGAGATAAGGTTGGCAGCTGGTTTACTTATGGGCAACAACTAACAAATTTGCAGCAGCACATATATATATGAAGATCAGTAATATAATACTCCGTAGAGATGGAGCCTGAAACTTTGTAGATCAGTAGGAAATTAAGGAAAGTTATGGGGTGAAAGGTATGGAAATTCGCAAACTTTCCTGTACAAGCAACAACTTTTTAGTTTGCTTTCGCAGTTGAATTGAAGTAATTATAAAGGCTGCAGGATTGGCTTCCTTAACCCATGATGGAGCCAGCAGTTATGTACGTTCAATCATTTAACTGATTACTTTTCGTAAATAGGCAAGCCAAACACGTTTCCTATTTGGTCTGGCTCGATGAAAGACGACGAGTCCTCATTATTTATTTATTTATTTTGGTTGTAAGGCCTTAAGGTACATGCTGAGCTGAGCCACAATATGCATGCTCTTCGTAACTGCTTTATCTTATAAGCCTTATAATATGATATAATATGAGTAATGCTCTTTTTGAAAACAAAAAGGTATTATATATTTGCTAATTTAGATCCAAATACAAGGAATCGGAAATAAAAGACAAGAGATCAAGATGATACCCATTCCCTACGAATATGTTGAGATCTACTCCTAAGCTAACAAGTAACAAATGGGCAATATGATTCTTTGTTTGCTTAACAAAAGACATTATCGTAATGCTATCTAATGAGTAAAATTGTTCCCCTTTATTTCTCATCTAGATGTAATACTATATAATGAGTTACTTTATTACTTAATTAAAAGTATGTGGGGTCAATCACAGAAAAAATAGGGGAAAATAGCATTTTTAATAATATAATATTTACTTGTTAAGTGTTATATCACCTATCCATTGGAGTTTCTATATATTTTATATAAAATATATGGAACAAACTTGCTTTATTGTTTTACTTTATTGTATTTGGAAAACAATAAGAGTATGTATACTCCGTATGATTTACTGGAGAAGTAGTTTTATTAGTGCAAGACAATAAATATAAGTTTTTTTTTTGAAAATTAAATATAATAGCTAGAAATCTAAAACTAAAAACTTATCAATTTTTTAAAAATGTCTACCAGCTTTAAACTTCAGTTAAAGTTATTCATTCTTTGCTGTATAAAAGTAGTTCACGACAGATAGGCTTTAGTAAAATAAAAGTCATCCGCTTTGCAGTTATTTCTGGATTGAAAACTGCAGAAAAGATGCATGGAGTGAGAATTAGAGACATTAATAAGTTATTGCTCAAAAGAGAGGTAAATGTTGCTTGTAGGGCTATCGTAGCGTAAGATACAGGGGACTACAAATTCATATGATCTAATATTATTTATGGGTATAATTTATGATAAATTAAAGTTGTTCCCGTTAATGTCAATTGCCAATATATTGATGCACGATTTTCTGGAAATTTAAACTTTTATAACAACTATATCTATACTTTTAAATTTTAATAATTTAATACTAAAATTTTGTATCTTATCACAATTATATATATATTAGCACTATAGACTCTGTTATAATGTAGTATATGCTCATGCATACTTTCTTAACCTATTCAATTATATATATTTAATTTCAAAGTTTGACAATTTAATACTCAATTTGTATATTTTGTGACAATTATATTTAAGGGAAAATGACACTTTTCCCCGGAATTATGTGGTTATAGAGCTTTTTCATATTGAATTATTAATGTATCTACATTAGTCTTTTTAATTATTTTAAAAGTTACATAATAATTCATTAATACTAATCGATTAAAATTATAATATTAATGTTATTAGTTTTGACTTAAAATTATAATTATAATATTTGCAAATGTTGCATATTTTTTACATTTATTTTGATTTCATATATAAGCAATAATTTGTTGGAGAAGAAAAAATAAATGAAATACTTATTTTCAAGAGTAAAAATGTCCATTTAACAATAAGCGAGGAAAATTGTCACTTTTAAAATAATTGAGGCGGCTAATGTGGATACAAAGATAATTCACTAGAAAAAAGTGCTATATATAAGCATATAATTAAGGGGAAAAAGTGTCATTTTTCCTATATTTAATTATAAATTTTAATATAAGAAAAAAAAAATCTAACTTGACTTTAATAATTTGTTAATACCCAATTTAGTCATGTTATAAACGACTTTTTGTGTTTAATTAGGTCGTCAAAATTTATGATTGTACCTAATTGAGTCCCCGCCTGTTAGAATTAAGGACTAAACTGAAAAAAATCACTATAGTCACGGACTAAATTGGATAAAATAACTATAGTCGCAAGCTGAGTTGGGTAAATTAACTATAGTCGAAATTAACTATAGTGTCAACATTTGCTTATTACCACGCACCTTAGATTTGGTGGCTGCTCAAGATCAGAGCTGTAAATTAAAAAGACATAGATACAAGCCTTATAATTTCAGATGTTGAAGTAGTAGCATTGATGAGTTGTTATAGAAGATTGATAATGATTTCTATATATCCATGTAAGGTTGGGGGGGAATGCTATAATCCACACACACATATGTATGTATATATAGCTCAACCCGGCCAACTAACATAACTACACAACAGAAAATTAAACAGCTTAATTAGCTTACAGTACATTAATTTGAACACACAAAATATAGTAACCTCCATCTAGCTAGCTAGGCTAGGCGAGGCGAGGCGGTACAACTAACTTAACAGTACAGTACATATATGGTGCATATATATATGCTTATTATTTCCTTGAATCATGCATGCATATATCTTGATTTTTCTCACTCATGTTTAATCTGCATTAACATACACCTGACGTCCTTACTGTTAGGCCTCTCTTTTGGATTATCAAGAGTGCAAAAGCAAGCAATCTTGAGAACCAAAAGCATTTGCTCCTCATACCCATTTCCTAACAGCTTAGGATCAATGGCTTGCTTGGGATCTTCAGAAGTAGTCATCACATTTCTCAACCATTTCACCAAACTCATCTCAGATGTGTGTTGGAAAAACTCATCTGATGGAAGCTTCCCCATGACAAGAACTCCTAATAACACCCCGAAACTGTAGATATCGCACTTGTCCGTGAACTTGAGTGTTTGGTGATATTCAGGAGCGATGTATCCCACAGTTCCTGCCACATTTGAAGTAGTGATATGGGTATGAGCATCAGGGACTGCCTTTGCCAGCCCAAAGTCTGCTATCCTGGCCTCCATGTCATCATCTAGGAGGACATTTGCTGGCTTAAGATCCCTGTGAATTATGCGTTGAGTATGATTTATGTGAAGATACTCGAGACCAGCTGCTATTCCCACTGCGATTCTATGCCGTGCCAACCAATCTAACTCACCCTGGGCCTGGAGTGCATCTTGTAGGCTTCCATTCTTCATGAATTCATAAACTAGGTAATGGCAGTCTGGTCTTGGCATATGGGCTAGCAGAGGAAGTAGATTTCGATGCCTGATTTGACCCACAATCTGAATTTCTGATTTTATCTGACGCATCTTCTTATTCATAAGCCTGCTATCTTCTTCAGCCAGCTCAGCAGCATCTTTTGCAGGCTGCACAATCTTCTTTATAGCAATCAACTTCCCATTACTTCCAGGTAACTCAGCTTTGTAAACTTCTCCGCATCCACCCTTTCCAATGATCTCTAGGGACGCCAATCCATCTTCTTTCTCCAAGAAAGCCAAGTCCTCGGCTTTCTTAATCAGTGGACTGAAAATTGTTAAACTCGAGTCTTTCCCGCGCCCTCTGATTAAAAACATTAACGCCTTGAAAAGCACAGAGAACAGCACCCCAGATAAACTCCCTGCAAAACCTCCAACAACAAACCCAATAATCCATCCCCTTACTTTCTTTTTGCCCTTGTTGTGTGCTGGACTTGGTTCTGGTCCTGGAGCTAGAGCTGGAGCGTTTGCGGCTGTAGGGGCCATTGCTGATGAGGTTCGATTTTGATTTCTCCCCCCTGCAGTTGGATTTTCAGCAAAAATATAGCGTTTTGGAGCTGCTGTACTGTAATTTTCGTCGTCATTCAACTCTGCTGATGATAGATACTCAACCTGCTGCTTCATCACCGGCACAGGACCTCTTAGTAAACTGTTTCCGGAAATGTTCAAGAAACGGAGATTCCTGAATGATTTCAAAGACTGAGGTATTCTGCCCGAGAACAAATTATCGGAGAGGGAGAGTTTTTCCAGGTTGGGAAAATACTGCAAGAAATTCAGGTTCCCAGAAAAGTTGTTCCTTGAAAGGTCAAGGATTCGAAGGCGTATTAAAGAAGACAATTCAAGAGGGACTTGGCCGGAAAAGTGGTTACCTCGAAGATCCAAGATTTCCATTTTCCTGCAATTAAGAATCTGAGTTGGGATTTGATCAAAGAGTTGGTTGTTTGCAAGAGAGAGGTGTTTGAGCTGAGAGAGGCTTGAAATCTGGGGAGAAAGAGTTCCTCTAAGTTGCTTGGATTCATAAACAATCCGCGTGACCCTCAGAACGTAGGAGTTGTTTACAAGTCGTGGTTCGCAGTATATTCCTGGGGACTCGCACGGATCTTGAAGAAGAGCATTGACGCCCAAGTGTTTCTGAACAGACAACAGAGCATCGTAATCAGAAGGGAGGAGACTTAGGTTTCCATGAACAAACAGGATGAGAGTGAAGCAGTAAGCCAAAGAAAAGAGGGATGATGAGGTGAAGGCCATGGTATGGTGGGTGTTTTCCGGCGGTTTACTAATGGTGGGTATAGTTGTTAGCCGGCTGAGCTGGTATGATGATAAATAACGCAGGCCAGCCGGCATTTAGCGTAGACTTGGGAAGTCAATGAACCGTGTGGAAATTTCAAAATTTGCAACCAATTATCAATTGCCCAACTATAAGTCCTTGACGGGGAAAGAAAATAAATTAACAGGCGTGTACCATGGGTTGACTTTTGAAATTCCTGACTTGCCCTTTATTCTTTTGTATAATTTCTATTTGCCCTTAAGTATCGTTTGGTACCAATGTCATACAAATATACAATTAGGGGTGGAAATAGGCTAGGCCGAGACGGGCTTTATAAAATTAGGTCTAAGTCTGCTATCGAATTCTAAAGCCTGAGCCTGGGACTGGGCCTGTATCACTGTATGTAGGTTTTTTTTTATGCTCAAGCCTGAGCCTACAGTTGGCCTGACCTGAATCCTTTTTAAAAGCCTATTTAACATATAGACCTTGAAAAAGGATTCAAAATAGATTCCATGTAGGCTTTAAACATATTTAAGGCCTACAATTTTAAGTCTTTTAAGGTATATCTGTAAAAAATTTATAAAAAATACCTAAGTTCATATTTCATAATAAATGACAAAACCATAAGTTCATATTTCATAATACAATATCCAACACCACAAGTTTAATAAGTAAAAGTTTGTAATACAAAATTCAACAATACATTGTTTACTAATTACTAGTATTACTACAAATCTATAAATCCAGCAATCAATTACTAGTAGGCTCATATTACATTAGTATTACTACTTTACTAATTGCTAATAAACCGTAAACACTAAACAACTAGAAGAATTATTACTAGTAATTAGTAACATTAATTATTAGCAATTTAGCATAATGGCAGTAGTAACTACTAATATCTAACACTGTTTACTACTCACTCTGTCGCATTTTACCTGTCCTATTTACTATTCATTGGTCAAACAAACTCTTCCTTCTTTGCTTATTTTCTTTAGTAATTTTTTATTATTTTTAAATTTAATTTTTTGTGTTTAATAGTACTTTTAATGTAGTTTCTAAATATATAAATTTTATATATCAATGCTAAACTTAATAATATGAAAAATTGGATTAAAAATTACTTCAGTCAAACCTCGTTAAACGAATCAGACAACCATTTTGGGACGGAGGTAGTAATTAGTAAGTTGTATTTGGTATTTGTGTATTGGAATTAGGTTGTAGGTTATATATGTATATATATATATATATATATATATATATATATATATATATATATATATATATATATATATATATATATATATATATATATATATATATATATATATATATATATATGGTCATGTTCAGGTGCGGCCGTGCGGTTCACACCACTCAATGTTAAGAAACACACCACACAAATATGCACTGTGGTGTGTTTCTTAACATTGTGGTGTGTTTCTTAACATTGAGTGGTGTGTGACCGCACGGGAGAGCACGACCGCATTTGAACCAAAATCTATATATATATATATAGTGGGGTTAAATTATAAATATAAAAATATATTAGATATAAAATGTAATATATAGTAATTAAATATTAAATATAAATATTATAATATATATATATAAATAGTCTAGGCCTGTGGGCTTGTAGGCTAGACTTTTAAATATAGGCCTAGGCCTATTTAACTAAATAGGCTTCTAATTAGGCCTAAGCCTGACCTTTTTACTAAATAGGCTAGGCCCTAAGTAGGCCAGGCCGTAGGCCCCTATGAAGGGGCCTGGCCTATTCCCACCCCCACATACAATATTAGTTACATGTGAAATCATCTTATGAATTTTAATTCGTGAGATAGATATAAGAAGCGAGTACCGCATCGCATCAACTAAAAGATAATATTATAAAAATAATTATTATTACTTTTTAATAGTAATGTATTAGTCAAAGCAAGAAGAAGTCCAGCAAGAAAGTAGGAAATGCTACAGGAAGTTGCAACTGCTAAGGAAAAATATTATTTAAAGGCTCAGAAAGATCAGACAAGGGTGCCAGACTCATTCTCTTCTACATATAATCTCTCTTTACCTTTTCCTTCTTCTATTCAATGGCCATGGCTACCCATGTACATGTATGCCCAAAAAGGGTCGTGGTTTTTACCATTTTGGTTTCTATATTAAATATCTGGTGTCTGCTTATTTATCAATTTCATGCAAACGCATTTACTATCCATTTATCTTTTCTTTATTTATCGGGTTTAATGATTTGGGCTACCCCGGGTTAATTAAATCCATCAATGGTGCTCTTGTTGAGAGATAATTAAACACTCAAGTTTAATTGCTCTCTATCTCACGTCTCAACAACAAAATACACTAGTTACGCAAACCTCATTTTGATCACTCCCTCCAATTTCTATTCTCCATCCAATACGTTATCTCCAATATCCATGTAAATAATACAAGTTCTCAAGACTTTATCCGTCACTGATCCTTCTATGGCATGAGCGAATATATTAGTGCAAATTTTTAATCCCCTCTTCACTAATATTTCTTCTCCGTCAATATTCCTTGTCGAAACCCCAAACTCGAGACCCGAAACACTAAACCGGAGACTAAAAACCCAAAACCCTAAACCCTAAAACCCGAGACTCGAAACGGTAAACCCTAAACTCAAATAATCGAAACCCTAAACCCGAGACTCGAGACTTGAAACCCTAAACCCAAAGACTCGAAACCCTAAACCCAAAGACTCGAAACCCTAAATCCAAAGACTCGAAACCCTAAACCCGAGATTCAAAACCCTAATCCCAAAGACCCGAAACCCTAAACTCGAGACTTGAAACCCTAAACCCAAAGACTCGAAACCCTAAACCCGAGATTCAAAACCCTAAACTCAAAGACTCGAAACCCTAATCCCAAAGACTCGAAACCCTAATCCCAAAGACTCAAAACCCTAAAACCCAAGACTCGAAACCCTAAACCCTAAAACCCGAGACCCGAAACACTAAACCCTTAACCCGAGACCCGAAACCCTAAACCCGAGACCCGAAACACTAAACCGGAGACTCGAAACCCTAAACCCTAAACCCTAAACTCAAAGACTCGAAACCCTAAACCTGAGACTCGAGACTTGAAACCCTAAACCCAAAGACTCGAAACCCTAAACCCAAAGACTCGAAACCCTAAATCCAAAGACTCGAAACCCTAAACCCGAGATTTAAAACCCTAATCCCAAAGACCCGAAACCCTAAACTCGAGTTTAGGGTTTAGGGTTTAGTGTTTAGGGTTTCGAGTCTTGGGTTATAGGGTTTCGAGTCTCGGGTTTAGGGTTTCGGGTTTCGAGTCTCGGGTTTTAGGGTTTAGGGTTTTGAGTCTCGGGTTTTAGGGTTTAGGGTTTAGGGTTTCGAGTCTCGGGTTTTAGGGTTTAGGGTTTCGAGTCTTGGGTTTTAGGGTTTTGAGTCTTTGGGTTTAGGGTTTCGAGTCTTGGGTTTTAGGGTTTAGGGTTTCGAGTCTTGGGTTTTAGGGTTTAGGGTTTCGGGTCTCGGGTTAAGGGTTTAGTGTTTCGGGTCTCGGGTTTTAGGGTTTAGGGTTTCGAGTCTCGGGTTTTAGGGTTTAGGGTTTCGAGTCTTGGGTTTTAGGGTTTTGAGTCTTTGGGATTAGGGTTTCGAGTCTTTGGGATTAGGGTTTCGAGTCTTTGAGTTTAGGGTTTTGAATCTCGGGTTTAGGGTTTCGAGTCTTTGGGTTTAGGGTTTCAAGTCTCGAGTTTAGGGTTGGTTTTAGGGTTTCGAGTCTTTGGGATTAGGGTTTCGAGTCTTTGAGTTTAGGGTTTTGAATCTCGGGTTTAGGGTTTCTAGTCTTCGGATTTTGGGTTTCGAGTCTTTGGGTTTAGGGTTTCGAGTCTTTGGGTTTAGGGTTTCAAGTCTCGAGTCTCAGGTTTAGGGTTTAGGGTTTTGGGGTTGGGTTTGGGTTTGGGGTTTGGGGGTTTGGGGGTTTAGGGTTTAGGGTTTAGGGTTTAGGGTTTAGGGTTTAGGGTTTTGGGGTTTGGGTTTTGGGGTTTGGGTTTGGGGTTTGGGGTTTAGGGTTTAGGGTTTAGGGTTTAGGGTTTTTTTTTTTTTTTTTTTTTTTTTTTTTTTTTTTTCTTTAAATTATTTTTCCTCTTTTATTGAATCAAAAAGAGGCCGAAGCCTTACAGACGCCTTAGGCCCAAAAGTGACCTAAGGCTCACAATCTTTCAACAAAGGGCTACAAAACAAAAGGGGCAAAAAGCCCTAAACACCAAAAGGCTTAAAAAGCTAAATCAAACAAAAGGCCCAAGCCCTAATCATCTAAGGGGCCTAGAGGCCTAACAAATACAAGCCATTCTTTCTACAATGAATCTACTAAAAAAAAATAGGCCCAAACTATGCAGCCCACCTCAAAAATATTCGGTCATGCAGCCCATCAAGCCTATTTCCAATTATTTAAAATTTCAGCGCATGATCAGGGAGCCCATCTTTAATTTCCTTGCTCCTCCATACATTCTTTCTCTATAGCCCATTAACCAATTAAAATCAATCACCATAAGCCCATTCGGCCATTAAATCATATGCATTTGGACCACACTCCATATTCATGGCCCACTTCTAATTAAATTCTTAGCCCATCTTTAATTTCCATGCTCCTTTTCAGTCCATACTAACTAATGAGCTCAACCATACAATAATGCCTCCAAAATTAATTCCACTCCAGAAGGTATCCACTGTCCTGCGAATTATTAACCTTTCACCCTTCAAAATTTAATCCCATTAGCTCATCATATCAACAACCATTCACTGCTAACTGCTTTTAATCCCAGCATGAACAAGTCACCACTTTAATTCTGAAAAATCACCTTTTAAATCATGTATGCATAACATACTCAAACCACTCCTTCATTGCATCATTCCAGTAAATAATCCATGATCTGCAAACCTCATTCAGCCCCTCATCCTATTTCATTTTCACAGTTAGCAGCATCAAGAACACTGCCACCATCACCATTTTCCTCTATCTTCCACATTTCCATATGATTCAAAGCCATTTTTCAGTAAGCCCTTCCAGTAATATTCCAAAGCTCCTGCTGCAATGCTCATCAGAAGAGCAACACAGCAGCAGATACAAAAAGACAGCAATATTCACTTCAAATGCAATGAACATTGCAGTAGTATTAACCTTTACCTCTATATATTCCAAGCAGACCAAAACATCATTCCATTGCTGCAAATCTATACTGCAAATTCATGTTCCAACGCATCAAAATGGACTCCTCCCTTTTTTCCTACTGTAATCATCATCAAAATAGTTCTCCACTGCAAGCAGAATGCAGACAGAACCAGTCCAAGCAGCCTTGCTGCACCATCACTCTCTGCTTTCTTACAAATCCAATGTCACAGCCCAATGGCAAATCCGTGCCCCAATTGAATCAATATTAGATTTTAAGTACTTACTAAGAAGTCCATTCTCACTTCCCCAAGAGGGACACTGTTTTACTTTGACAAGGAAAATTGCTGCAGCTTTCATGGCTCTATTCCTCCCCTCCTCAAAATATTCCTCTTTCTCTTTATCATACACGGTCCACAAATATGCATTGACCTCTTTCAAAGCCTCTTTCACCTTTTGATCAAGAACTTTATCCTTCTTCCTAAATTCCTCTACCACTTTGACCCAGTCCATTGTGTTCTTAAACACCCTCACCTCCCCCTTTGCACTCCCTTTACTCACATCTTTTCCACTCACTTGAGCTAAGCTCTCAGACTCTTTTCCTCTACTCCCTTTCCTCTCAAAAGATCCTTTGATTATTGCTTCCACTGCCGTAGCAAACTGTCCAAACACATCCTCATTTGTCATTCCTCCACTTCTCTTTCTCTTAGGAGTAACACATTCCTCCTTTGAGCTAGAGCTTTCACCATTACCCCCTTCTATTTGCTTCTGTAAATCCTCTTCTTTTCTCCCTTCCACAGCCACCTCAACTTTTCCATCATTCCCATCCTCTCTCATTACTTTGTCCACAGATTCCTCAGTGCTAATCCCTTTTCCTTTCAAGTCTTCCAGCCCCTGCTCAGTACTAGGAGTCACAAGTCCATTTTCCATAGAAACATTCCCAACAGCTTCTTGAGCATTCTGACCATGAATTGGAGCAGAAAGCTCTTCATCTCTCATACAGACATTTTTACAAACAGTTGGTATGTATTCATTCCTTTTCAGAACTTCAATAGCAGCTGGAGTGCTCTTTCCAGCCCCACTTTGTTCAATTCCAGCATTCACAGGATCATTCTCACCCCTGTTCTCAATGCCTGGTTCACCACCTAACACCCCTTCCTCCTCACAGCCGGTCACAGCTGCTGGTCTTCCCCTCCTTCGACAATTGCTCACCATATGCCCATATTGAGAACAATTCAGACAATATCTAGGGACTTCCTCAACATTAATTCTCTGCCAAAACCCGTCCCCTGCATTTCCTATTTCAATCCAAAGTCTATTCGGCAAAGGCCTTCTCAAATCAACCTCAACCCTTGCCCGCGCAACACTAGGTCTGGACCTCCTCTCCGTAGGCAAATCCAGAAATAATAAACTCCCAACTGATCCACAAATCTTCTCCATCATTCGAATATTAAACAAATGCAACGGGAGGTTAGGGAATTGAATCCATACCGGGACAGTCGGAGCATCTCGCCACGGTCTCCATTCAGGTGACCATCGAGAGAGCCAAACGTTCGCACCAGCCACCACCGTGCGATTTCTCATCAAAGCTCGTTTGCAATCTTCTTCCGAAGAGAATCGGATCAGAATCGATCGTGCATTCAACGATCCAATTTGGATTTCGCCCACTATACGCAGTCGCATTCGGAAATCCGCCCTGATCAGCTCCATTGCCGGCCGATTTCGACCAAATCGCCCAATTACTGAATATTTCTTTTCAGTTTCTGCAAGGGACTTCCATTCTCCCTCAGATATCTTAACAATCGATCTCTCAGATACTTGATCGCAACTCACAGGGCGCTGAACGCTATCCTCACAAACGCACTCAAATTCTGGGAATAAAATATTCGCCAAATCTGATCGCAGTTTTGGGAGGCCAAGGGAAGAATCTCCAAATTCCGATGATCTAAAATTCATCGGAGCTCCATGCGCCGCCGGCGGCGACGGCGCCGCCGGCAGACCACCCCCCACCGCCAGTTGAAGTGGAGACTAACTGGCCGAAGAAATCACACACCTGGCCAAAAATATGTTTTAATCAGGAATTATATGAATATCAAAAGATATTCATTAAAACTTGTATGCATTTTGGGTAGTTTTGGAATTATAAATTTTAGGGGTGAAAGGGGAATTTTTAGAGAGAAGGGAGAGCATTTCTAGAGAGAGAAAGTTCTCTTGCAAATGGGATGGGGTTCGGGGTTCGGGGTTCGGGGTTCGGGGTTCGGGGTTCGGGGTTCGGGNGGGGGGGGTGTGTCTGTGAGTTTGAGGGTGGTATAAGGATTGAATTGGGGCCTGATCAGAATTTTGTTTGGGACCCTGGTTCTATTGCTGCTGTTGGGAGTGATCTGGCTGTGAGGTTGTGGGCTTTATGAGATAAAATATGAGTGGAAAAATGAGATGTTTATGAGGGATGGGAGGTTGAGGTAGAATGAGAGGGTTGGCTGGAAATGTAAGGTAACATTGAGGGTGAGAGGAAAAATGAGAGGAGAATCTTTATATGCTAATAGGTTTTTTGATGCAGCTGCAGGAGGGAAGGAGAATGACATTACAATGAGTTTGGAGAAGGTGTTGAGTTGAAAATTGCTTGGGAAGGAGGTGTGTTTGTTCGGAGGCCATCGCTTGGCTCTTTAGCCATATGAGTCCCCCCTGGTTAAAATGCAGAGATCTGTACAGTGGGGGACTGGCTTTAGGGTTGAGGGTGGTGGGAGAGGGAGGCATCGCTTGTGTTCTTGAACCTTTAAGCTCTGGTGGCAAAACATGGAGCTCCATGCACTTGAGAGTGGTTTGAGAGGCATGAGGGTGTAGGAGGAGAGAACCATTGCTTGGAGACATAGTTGGAAAGGCTTGGGGGATAAAATGCAGAGCTCTGTACCCCTGAGTTGACTGTGATCCCTAAGGGTGGTGGGTTTTATTTTTCAGTGCTAAGGGGCATCGTCCCACCATCTAGTGTGGGGCAAGGAACTTGTATGCTTATCATTTTGGTTTGAGATGGCTTGGAGGAACGACGGAGAGTGTGGTTTTAAGGTTGATGAATGTATGCAGTCGTAGCTCTTCTTTTGAGCCTTGAGTTAGTTAGCATTGTACATATGTTATATATGCTTGGTCACTTTTGGGCCTTGCTGTACAGACTTTTCTTTACTTCAATGAAGCTTTATTTTGTCAAAAAAAAAAAAAAAAAAAAAACTCATTGTAATGTCATTCTCCTTCCCTCCTGCAGCTGCATCAAAAAACCTATTAGCATATAAAGATTCTCCTCTCATTTTTCCTCTCACCCTCAATGTTACCTTACATTTCCAGCCAACCCTCTCATTCTACCTCAACCTCCCATCCCTCATAAACATCTCATTTTTCCACTCATATTTTATCTCATAAAGCCCACAACCTCACAGCCAGATCACTCCCAACAGCAGCAATAGAACCAGGGTCCCAAACAAAATTCTGATCAGGCCCCAATTCAATCCTTATACCACCCTCAAACTCACAGACACACCCCCCCCAGACCATCCATCCTCAAACATAATCATCACCAGGAACAAAAGAGAAATGGGGGATCCCCTCAAGAGATAGCACATCAAACAATGATCTGGGGAGCCCCCTCACTCTTCTGAATATCACATTCCTCCCTCTGCAGCAGCTAATAAGACACTTAGCAATACAATTCACCTCCCTGCTGCAGCATTCAACAACCACCCTTATTCCCACATATGTACTTCTTATATCAGAAAACTCTCTCTCATTAGTTTCAAAAATGATCTGATTTAGGCTCTTCTTTTTACACCACTCCATACAATCCTTCAGCATCATGTTAACTAGCCCTCTCCAATCTCCTCCAGTATCAATTGAGTAAACTCCAGCTCCACAGAATTGCCCTTTCCCATTCCTGATAAAGTACCCACAGCTTGTTCTCTCCTCATTCCCTGCCCAGTTTACCTTCACCCACCCCAAAGGAGGTTTATTCCAACATTGTCTGTTCACAATTCTAGTACACCCAAAGCCCTCAGCCCTTTTCAAAATAAACAGCCAGTTAGGAGGAAAAGGATCCCATCCTGGCCATTTCCTTTGCACACAATCAGCCATATCCCTAGCCACCTTAAAGATGATTCTTGACACTGCAGCCCTTCCCTCCCCAAATTTGCAGCTTGTAAATTGCACCCACAGCTCCCATAAGATGAGAACTGGGAGCCTATCAGCCATGAACTTCAGCAGCCTATTCTTTGTCCTAAAATCCCACCATTGATAACAAACATGTCTAATCCCTCCTCCTTGAATTCTAACCCCCATTGTATTTGCAAAGTAGTTCCACACCTTATTAGCAACCTCCCCTTCTCTAAAAATATGCTGCAAGTCACAGAATTTAGGTTCCCTGCAACAATAGCACCTTGAAACCACCTGAAATCCCATCCTCCTCAGAATCTCATCAGTTGGGACCTTCTTCTTGAAAATTCTCCATGCCATGAATGACATTTTCCATGCCAGCCCTTTGCCCCATATTTTTTTGAACCATCTCTCCCTACCCTCTTGAATTCTCAACACTTTCTTTGCTGTTTTCAGAGTAAAATCTCCACCTGTAGGCTTCCAGATTGCTCTGTCCTCCATTCCCTCCCTGATCTGTACACTTAAACCCAATCCCATTATTTGATCATTCAGCCTACTGCTATCCAACTGCCCTCCCCTCAAATAGTCCTTCAACTTTTCTTTGGACTGCCTTTTCCCTGGAATTTCCAAAAGTTTTGCAATTGATCCTTTTCCACTCCAATTATCCCACCACATACTAACCTCCCCATTCCCAATTTTCCATTCTATTTCTGGTTCAATTTTTTCTCTTATTTGCACCATTCTCCTCCAGATATTTGAATCACCATACTGCCAGGTTTTCACCACAGGGTTAGACCTTTTACAGTATTTAGCTCTCATAAACTCACTCCACAAGGTCCCCCCCCTCCTAAAATTCCACCACAGTTTTGCCCCTGCTGCATCAACCATTTCTCCTATTCCAGTAAATCCCACTCCCCCCTCCTCCACTGGCTTTGCCAAAGATCCCCATGAGCTCCAATGATACTTCAATTTCCCCTCTGATGAGCCCCAAAAGAAATCAGCATAGATTTTTTCAATTTGTTTCACCACTGCCTTGGGAGGGTCCACTGCAAAGAACATATGAGAAGGCATGGCTTGAAGAACAGATTTTATCAACACAGCTTTTCCTCCTTGTGAGAGGAGCCTAGTCTGCCATCCTTTACACCTTCCTGCAAGCTTAGTCACCAAACCTGCAAACAAAGATATTCTCTTCCTCCCTTTGTAGATTGGACATCCTAAATATGTAAAAGGAAAACTGTTTTGCTGACACTTGCTTATTGCCCTGACTCTCTGAACAGCAGACCTAGAGGCTTTTTCATGCATATAAAATGCACTTTTGCCTCTGTTGATCAACTGCCCAGATTGCCCCTCATATCTCTCCAGTGTTTTCATTGTTTCTTTGATAGCCCCACCCTTCCCAGATGTAAAAATAATCATGTCATCAGCAAATGCAAGGTGTTTTATCTGTGGCCCCTCTTGTGGCTGTGTAAAGGATGTTTTATTATGCTCAACTAATCTAGACAACAATTCAGCAGCCAAAATGAACAAACTAGGTGATAGGGGATCCCCCTGCCTAAGCCCCCTAGTGGAATGAAAGAAACCTTTTGAAACCCCATTAACAATTACTGAATACCACACATTATTTATGGTTCTCATCACCAAATCAATCCATGAATCACAGAAACCAAGCTTATGTAAAACAGTAGTTATGCATTTCCAATCCATTCTATCATACGCTTTTGTCATATCCAATTTTAGCACAACATCCTCATTAGAGGCTGTCATGCCATGACACAGTTCTTGAGCCAACAAAATATTATCAGTGATGCTTCTTCCTTTCACAAATCCAGCTTGAGACTCAGAGACAATTCTAGAAAGAACATCAGCTAGTCTCAAAACCATCATTTTTGTGATTATCTTGCTACAGAAATTACTCAAACTTATTGGTCTAAAATCAGAGAATGATGAAGGATTATCAACTTTAGGTACCATGGTTATTGAAGTGTTAGTGATTGCCCTAGTTAGGGCCTTTCCTCCAAAGAAACTTTTCACCAAACTGAACAGATCCTCCTTTATGACTTCCCAGCAGAACTGATAGAAACCCCCACCAAAGCCATCAGGCCCTGCTGCACTGGTGGGGTTCATGCTAAATACACTGGCTTTCACTTCCTCAATTGTGGGCTCTTTTGTTAGCTTTTCATTGTCATCATCAGTCACCATCACCTGCAAACAATTATAAACAGAATCATCAAAGTTAATGTCCTCAGCAGTGTACAACTTCTGGAAGAAGTCCACTGCCAAGTTAGCAATTCCCTCCTGATCCTCCACCCAATCTCCCTCATCATTTTTTATTTTGTGTATGAACAGCTTCCTCCTCCTCTCCCTCACCAACCCCTGAAAATATTTTGAATTTCTCTCACCCTCAACCACCCATTGAGTATGTGCCTTTTGCTGCCAATATTTTTCCTCAATAACAATCTGTCTCTTCAAAGCAGCCTGAGCCATTTTATACTCTACCAAACCCCCCTCAGAAGGATCACTCTGCACCCTTTCCTCCAACTCCCTCACCCTCTCCTCACACTCTCTTAATTTTGCAAATATATCCCCAAAAGTATCCCAGTTCCATCCAATCAGCTTAGCCTTCACTCTCTTTAATTTGGTCATAAAGCTGTACATAGCATTACCCTCCACCTTTTCCCTCCACACTTCTTGCACCACTCCCAACAGCTGTTCATGTTCACACCAAGCATTTATAAAGGAGAATGGCCTCTTTCCAAATTTGATCTGTTCATCAATCTGCACCACCAGAGGGGAGTGGTCAGAAGTCACCTTAGACAAATGTTGTACATGTGTTTTGAAACCATCCTCCCACTTTCCATTCACCAAGCACCTATCCAATCTCTTCCACACAGCTTGAGTCCCATGTCTCCCATTCCACCAAGTGAAGGAATTACCATAGTATGATATTTCTCTCAGACCAGCTCTTTCCACACATTCCTGAAAATCCTTGCTTTTGTTTATATTGTATGGTAATCCTCCCTTCTTCTCCTCTGGTTTTAGGATGCAGTTATAATCCCCCATAACAGCCCAATTTTCATTCCCCAATTGCCCATCAGATTTTTCTTTGATCAGCTCCCAAAGCTCTTGTCTCACTTGCCTGTCACAACTTGCATATACAGCAGAAATATAGCATGTTCCCAGTTCTGCCTTTTCAACTTTCATTGTTACCATCTGCTGATTATCATCCCACAACTGCACTTCAATATCCCTAGCCCAAAATATCCAAATTTTTCCACTCCCATAGCATCTATTTATGTCAAATCCCACAGACAAAGCAAACTGCCCAATCTGATGAGATTCTCTAAAAGGTTCCAACAAAATCACAAGCTTAGGTCCAAATACCCTCACCAAGTTTCGAATTCTGTGAAGGGAGCCTTGGGAGCCCACTCCCCTCACATTCCAACATATAACCTTCATTTTAAACTAACCAGGGGGGCCCCACCCCCAACAGGGTCACCTTTAGATTGAGATCTAGTCACTCTCTTTGGTTTCTCTTGTTGCTTTTGCTGTTTCTGCTTTCCTGTAGGTTTATCTGGAGGTTTACTTGGAGGCTTATCTGGAGGCTTTTTAGGTGATAAATTCAACTGTGTCAAGTCCTTTGCCATATCCATTTCCATCTCAGCTGTTTTGGCCAACTGCTCAGTCCCTGATCCCTCACTCACACTTAGACTCACCTCAGCACCTGATCCATCATAATCAGGATCCTTTTCTTCATCCCTTTCCCCTTCTCCTTCCTCTTCTCCCTCAGAGTCCTCACTCTCATCCTCCACTACAACCTCTATTCCCTCATCCTGAGCCTTATCATGTTGTTCTCCCTCTCCAGTCCCTTCCCCTACCTTAGAGCCTCTTTCATTTTCATCCCAATCATCTATCCCCTGAAAACCATTCTTGGATACAGGGATACCTTCTACTTCCTTTTCTACCCCACTCCCTTGCCCAGCCTCAAAATTATATTTCCAGCCATTCCTAGGGTCTCCTCTACCTCCACCTTCACCTCTCCCTCCTCCTCTACCCCTCTCTAAACCCCTCCCTCCTCTACCATATTTTCTTCCATAACCCACCTCCTGATATTGAAAGCCCCCCTCTTCCTCTTCCTGAACTTCTTTCCCTTTACTATTTCCTCTCACACCCTCATTATTTTTATTGTTTCCCTCCCTATTTCTTTCTCTTCCCCTTTCCTGCTGCTGTCTACCCCCACTTCTACTCCTAACTCTCACTCCTCCACCCCTTACCCAAGTTCTACCCCTTCCTCCTTCCCCCTTATCAGCAGCATTCCCTCCAGCCTTTCCAATGTTACCACCTGCAAACCTTCCAGTATAAGTACCTCCAAATACACCTCCAACCCTGCACACTTCAGCTGCATGTCCTTGTTTAAAACATTTAGTACAATACTTTGGAACCCTTTCATATATGATCTGCTGTACATAGCCCTTATCCTCCATTCCAGGCTTGTCAGAAAAACCAACAAAAATTTCTTCAACTAAAGGGTTTAGCAAATCTATCTCAACTTTCACTCTAGCATAGCTAGGCCTCTGGAAATTTATAGTAGCATGGTCAGTAGCCAAGAACTTGCCTATAGGCTTACAAACTTGCTTTAGTGCAACCAAATTAAAGAGATTGGCACTTAGCTTTGGGAGCCTAATCCACACAGGGGCTAAGCTAGTTTCCTTGTCAGTGCTAAACCCCAAAGTCCATCTGAATATCCTCATAGTAAACCCACCTTCCACAACCACCTGTTCCCTCATCAGCATGTTAAGACAGTCAGAGTTTTGTGAGAAGGCCAATGATATGTGTCGTGCATCAATCCATCCTATAGTCAATGTTCCTTTCAAAATGAACTTTGTTGCAAAAAATTTTCTAATATCCTCCAAAGAAGGTCTTCCCCAACTGAATTTTCCAATTAACAAGTAGTTCTCAATAACATTGAATTGAGAGATTTCATCCTCCCCAAACCTCACTGCAGGCATTCCTCTATGGATTTCAGGGGATTTTTCTGAGACCACAGGCAATGGTAACTCACCAAATACACTTCCTCCAGCTGCACTCACATCTCCAGTAAATAGGGATGCAAAATTCCTTGGTTCAGCTCCTCGCTGACCCCAAGCTTGTCGTTCCCCCCCATTGGGCCTAGAGGAACCAGGATTACCCCCTTTCGGAGCGTAACCCGTCGCCCCAGCCCCAGCTACATTCTTCCCTTTTTGGGCATTATCACAAACAGGTGGAGTGTTAGAGTTACCTCCTTTCGCAGACTGTGATTGAGGAATCGGTTGTTGGTGCGTTGAATCCTTTGCCGGAGGATCAGCATCACCAAGCACCTCAGCCTCCTTTGCAAATGAGACTCCCTTGGGCATCGTTGGGAATTCCTTCTCCGATCCGACCTTAAGACCTTCCTTCGCTAATTCTTTTGCATATTTCTCCGGAATTCCATCTGCAAGAGGCAGACGGCCCTCTGTTTTTGCTTGTACATCTCCATCGTTTTCATTCACCGACGGATCATCTCTTCCCTCAATCAAATGAGCCAAGCCATAAACACCTTTTCCCATCATAACTGCCTTCGCTTGAGCATGTTGGAGCCGCAGCTTGTAGACCGCAGCCTCAAAACTGCGATCCATTTCCGCAAGCTCCTCTGCTCTCACTGATTCTGGAATAGACGCCGTAGCATCCTTCTCCATTGGGAGATCAGATTTCTCCCCATCCAGCGATTGGGGAATCGCCGGATCGCTGGCCATTGTCGCCGGGTGGGGCAACAGCCCCTCCGCTCCTCCTTTCTCCGATAAGGTCTCCAAACCTGCAGCGATCGGAGCTCTGTTCTGTTATCGGCAGCGAGAAAATTTTTGGTCCAAAATGTTAGAGAGAAGCGAGAGAGAATTTGGTCTAGAGAGAGAAAGTGACGGGCGAAAATGGCTTGGGGTTTTGGGTTTTGGGTTTAGGGTTTAGGGTTTAGGGTTTAGGGTTTAGGGTTTAGGGTTTAGGGTTTAGGGTTTAGGGTTTAGGGTTTTTTTTTTTTTTTTTTTTTTTTTTTTTTTTTTTTGACAAAATAAAGCTTCATTGAAGTAAAGAAAAGTCTGTACAGCAAGGCCCAAAAGTGACCAAGCATATATAACATATGTACAATGCTAACTAACTCAAGGCTCAAAAGAAGAGCTACGACTGCATACATTCATCAACCTTAAAACCACACTCTCCGTCGTTCCTCCAAGCCATCTCAAACCAAAATGATAAGCATACAAGTTCCTTGCCCCACACTAGATGGTGGGACCGATGCCCCTTAGCACTGAAAAATAAAACCCACCACCCTTAGGGATCACAGTCAACTCAGGGGTACAAAGCTCTGCATTTTATCCCCCAAGCCTTTCCAACTATGTCTCCAAGCAATGGTTCTCTCCTCCTACACCCTCATGCTCTCAAACCACTCTCAAGTGCATGGAGCTCCATGTTTTGCCACCAAGAGCTTAAAGGTTCAAGAACACAAGCGATGCCTCCCTCTCCCACCACCCTCAACCCTAAAGCCAGTCCCCCACTGTACAGATCTCTGCATTTTAACCAGGGGGGACTCATATGGCTAAAGAGCCAAGCGATGGCCTCCGAACAAACACACCTCCTTCCCAAGCAATTTTCAACTCAACACCTTCTCCAAACTCATTGTAATGTCATTCTCCTTCCCTCCTGCAGCTGCATCAAAAAACCTATTAGCATATAAAGATTCTCCTCTCATTTTTCCTCTCACCCTCAATGTTACCTTACATTTCCAGCCAACCCTCTCATTCAGGGTTTAGGGTTTAGGGTTTAGGGTTTAGGGTTTAGGGTTTAGGGTTTAGGGTTTAGGGTTTAGGGTTTAGGGTTTAGGTTTAGTTTTTTTTTTTTTTTTTTTTTTTTTTTTTTTTTTTTTTTTTTTTAAAAAAAAAAAAAAAAAAAAAAAAAAAAAAAAAAAAAAAAAAAACTAAACCTAAACCCTAAACCCTAAACCCTAAACCCTAAACCCTAAACCCTAAACCCTAAACCCTAAACCCTAAACCCTAAACCCTGATCCCTGATCTGTACACTTAAACCCAATCCCATTATTTGATCATTCAGCCTACTGCTATCCAACTGCCC